>CAMXCT020004891.1:0-72500 GCA_947184155.2 Cladocopium goreaui | reverse complement strand
CCCCCATGACTTTGGAAACCTCCAAATGGTGGTTTTTAGTACGCGTCGGGCTGGTAGAAGCTCGCGCGTGTTTTTGGGGCATGATCAAATCGCCTGCGTTTTACAGAGTTTTAATATGTTTTAATATTGGAGTTTAGAAGAGCAAAACAAACTAACATTTTGAAGGAAATGGGGATGGTTTCTGTAAATCCCAAAAGACAAACATCCCGGCGGGGTGACAACCGCGCTAGCAGTTGTCAATGTTTTGGAATCAAATGTGCTTGGCGCCACAGCGCCGTAATCATTTCATGTTAGAAATTGCACCTTGAAAATCTCGTGAATTTTGAAGACCTGTAACATTCCATTGGGTTTTACAGGGCAAAGCTGTGTGTGTGCAAGACAAGATGTCTCTAGCGTAGCAGGAAGTATGTATGTGCAACACAAAACATTTGTAGCGTAACATGAAGTATGTAAGTATGTCAGAAAAGATGTCTGTGGGGCGTAGCTTCAATTATGTGGATAAATGCAAGAAAAGATGTATATAGCGACACAAGAAGTATGTCTGCATGTGCAACAAAAAACATCTGTAGCGTAGCATGAAGTATGTGTGTATGTGCAACAGAAGATGTCTCTAGCGTAAAAGAAAATGTCTCTAGCGTAGTAGGAAGTATGTGTGTATGTGCAAGAAAAGATGTCTCTAGCAGCATAGCATCAAGTATGTGTGTAAGTGCACGTGAACGTTATTGGCCCCACCCCACCCCACACGCCCCTCCGAAAGCACCTTTCAAAGCACACAAAATTCAGCTCCATAAAGGACGAAAAACATCTTTCTCGTTGCTCGTTGCTCAAGCCCGGTGTGGGCTCTGATCAAAGTTAAGATCGGTGTATGATCCATGTACATCCGAAGGGAGAGATACAGCCACTTTGCTGGTGGATACAGCCACGTCCATGTTCCGTATCTTGTGTCAGAACGGAAAACCTGGCCGTCCATGTCATCCATGTCTATATATTTATACGTATAAATATAGATATGTGTATATGTAATATTGCATGCGTATCTATATATGTATGATTATATGGAGTGTCATTGTCCATTCCTACTTGGTAGTTGCATCCATCGGAAGTCCTAGAACATGTACAATAACATGTATATGTAGTATATATTTAGTATATACACATACGCACATAGAATGTATATTATAGATGTATACGTCATGCATATTATAAGAGATATCAACAGTTTTCCCCTGCTTCGGTCCCTTGATTCCCCAGACAAGGGTGTTTCTTAAAACAGCATGCCGGACCATTGGTTTTCCAACCAAAAGTGGCCAAACATGAAACCATGATAGTTCCATAATACTTCCATAGTAGTTCCATAATAATTACTAATTTCTTGTTGTCCATAGTAACTATCCACATTTCCATCATTTGAGCATAGTTCCATAACATGGTTTGCTGCAACATTTCCCTTGAACCAACCCATTGATTGTTGGAAGAATCTCCGAGCCGAGTCCAAATGGTCAGTCTTGTTCTCCTAAGTTTGGCTTTATCATATTATTTTCTAAAACGGCTATGGATCAATACCTATAAATAAAGAAATCGGCATCAATTTGCCAGCTTTCCCCGGGTTTTCCAAATTGGCCGATTTGTTCACGTTTGATGAAGGGTATTACCCTCCGTGATCGAGTCCGCCAGGGAAGCTAGGTGGAGAGAAGATCGTATCCTGACTTCAGGGAGTTGTTTCTTCTTTTTTTTCGCGGAATGGATGCATCTTGAAGTGGTTTAATGGGAATTTAGTGACAACTTTTTTGAAGGGTCTCATGGGATATAAATACTGGGAATCATATTACATACTGTACCGTCCACAAGGGCCCCTAAAATGAATAGATCCAGTACGAAATATTGGGGGTTTTCCACCGGAATGGATCTGGCTGAAGATGGGGATGCCCATATATATTTTTTTAAAAGGTCATGATGGCCCTATAAACCAATGGACTTAGGGGACTTTAGGGTTACACAGAAGTTTGATCCCCATCTTTTTCGAACTGAATGGATCTGCTGGTCTGTTTCACCCTGTAAGTTTAACATAGTTTAAAATGGAACTGACAACTCGGGTCTCCAAGATAACTTGACATTGGGTATTGCAATGGATTTTATATGAAGACATCGCTTACCAGAAAAGGTAAGGGTTGTTTGATGGGGAAAAACGATGATGAATCAGTGGATTTAGGGGTAGTAAGGGACATCTGAGAAAAAAAGGTGTCAGCAACTAGAAAGAAGAGAGCGGGGAACTGTGGGAGTGCGTTTTTGTGCTAGTTTTACAGTGTGTTGTTGGTGCTAATTCTTCATACACATCATCATGCCTGAAGTCTTTGCCAAGCTTCGTCCAAAGAAGATGCCACCAGCCAAAAAACATCAGTAAAATTTACAAATAGTCGGTGGAGGGGAAACAGTATTGATAGATTACTGCATCCTAGTAAGCAAAACCATTTTGAAACAGCTTCAAATGCAACCCTTTAAGCACCCATGCACATTATGAGGCATTCATCTATCAGACATAGTGCTGCCCTGGCAAAAGTCTTCATTTCAACATAGACCTTTCATTTATGAGCTGCAATTTTCCTTCAAGGCAAGGCATTACTTCTTTCAAGAAAGAGTATCCCTACAAAATATAAAGGAGTCCTCCAAACATGCAGCGTTCCTTTCTGTAGAAGTGTGGTCTTTCTTCCTTTCATAGTAATATTAAGCCTGCCTTCAATCATACAGTATGTCTTTCAAAACATCAGATTCCTACACAACATGCAGTGTGTGATTGACATTCAGTATTGAAGTCAAAAGGTGCAATGGTCGATGCACATTGCAGCATTCCTTGAAACAAGAAAGATTACTGTTGAAGGAACATGCTGCTTGTAGGTTGCAATCTGCCTTATATTTCCTTCAATAAGAAGCAATACTCTTGCAAGAAAACTATCATGTGTGGAGAAATGCAATACATCCTTTAATGAGGTTGAGCCGAGCGTCATTTTCATTTTCTCCATGGCATTTGCTTTTTAACGGAGAGATCCCACTTCTTCAAAAGAATTGCCTTGAAGACAACATAATTCCTGAAATACATACACAACAATATTCTTGCAGAAATACAATATGTGAACAAATGCAATACATCCTTAATGAAGTTAAGCATCACCATCATTTTTCTGCATAACATTTGCTTTAAAAGGAAAGATTCCACTTCTTAAAAATGATGTTTGTTTTGTTCTGTTGTTCCACTCATATGGAAGGGCATACTGCATACATGCAACCATGTCTCTTCCCAAGAGTATTATATGCAGGGGTACGCAGTGCAGGAAGGCAAAAAGCATGCAGGCCCACAGCCCCAAAAATGGGTCCGCGTCGCAGCGCAAGCCAAAGGAACGTTTGAAAAGGTGCAGGGATGCCCGTGCTGTTCTGCAGCAAGCATGCGAGGTTGAACTTTGACTATAGCACAGGCCCTCAGGCAATGCAAAGACATGTGTACAGCCAGCAGCAGTGTACAGGACCCTGAGCGCAACCCCCGGCACCCCGAGACATCAAAGTTGACTTACTTCCGCACTCTGCAAAGCAGCTACGCCAGGAAAGGCAGCAAGACAGGCTTTCGTGAGTTGCAACGTTGATTCCTGGGGAGCGGGGCCATGTTTGCGTGCGCATATCCACATACATCACGCGGAAGCAGCGTTAAATTAGCTATTCGTCTTGGCTTGGCTGCAAAACGACTAAGAATGTGCTCACAAGCTACTAAAGCACCGAGTTGCATTTCGCATTGGCTTGGCCGCAAAGCTGCTTAGAATGCATTCAAAAGCTATTAAGGACAATTTCGCAATTCGTATTGGCTCGGCTGCAAAACTACTAAGACAATGCTCCAAAGGATAAAAGAAACAGTATCTTCTTCTTTTCTTCATTTTTGAGGGACATTCTTAGTAGTTTTGCGTCCGAGCCATTGTGATTTGCAACTCGCGCCTTAGTAGTTGTTCAAGAACCCCTTAGTAGTTTTGCGTCCAAGCCATTGTGATTCGCAACTCGTGCTTGAGTAGTTTTTCGCATTATTCTTAGTAGTTTCACGCCTAGGCCATTGCGATTCATACCTCATGTCTTGGTGGGTTGTTTATTAAGGCATTGGGGGCGCTTTTTCTGAAAGCCTAGGTGGGCCCAAGGCCCCAAAACCGGAGCCTCAAATAAGTGGTAAAGCAAACTTCTCGGGCATGCAATGTACCCTTGGAGTATCACGGATATGTGCTGCTGTCAGCTTGCGGCGGCAGTAGCACACTTGCTGCCCGTATTGGGTGGCTCCTGTTTGTGTTTTGTGGCCCCAAAACAGGGGCCAGATTCTGGACCCAAAAATGGGGCCACAATACTAAAATTTAGTAGCCCAGCTTCCAAATTTGTGGCCCCAATTTTGGGCCCTTGGTATATGCGCTTTGCCTTCTGTAAAGAGCGCAGTCTATGATTGGTTGCGTTGAGACATAGGGTTGTTTTTTGGGTTTTTTGTCTAGGATGCCAAAGCAGAATAGCAAAGTGCAGACAACATTGAAGAAATAGATTGTGTTTCATGGTTTTGCCAATGAAGAATATATATATATTTACAGATGGTTTGTGACAAGAACAAAATGATGTTTTTACACTAAGTCATATGCAGAAAGGTTGCACTCCCACAGTCCCCTGTTCTGAAAAGAAAACAGGGTCTTCCGAAAACGGTCAGTTTTGGTAACCTTTTGGGTAAAGTAGTTTCCCCGCTCGTCAGTGCATTTGCTTATTAATCATCGTGCTTGTATAGGAAAGGTTATAACAGTCCAGTGATAGACTAGTGGAACTAACCCTTACCCATTTACATCCAGATGTTCAATCTACGTGAGTCCTCTCTTTTACAAGCTAGAAGCAGCTAGACAGATCCAGGCAGTTAAGTTAATTTATCAATAGCTACCGTTTATGGTAGATATAATTTACAGTATCTTCATATAACTATAGTTAATAGATAAAATAAAACTTCAGTTCATGGAGGAAGCTAATAACTTATAACTATATATCTATGATTATATATATATACACACTATATATCACTATAGTATTCATGGGGGAAACTCGCTTCGTTACTCGCTTCGGGCCCAGCTTGTAGACCTGTGATCCAAGGAATACAACCGGAGCGAGCCCTTCTACATAATTGTTGAGGTGCACAGAATCATGTTTTCATGATTTGGTCGACGATTTTTCTTGGGAAATTCGGTAGGAAATTTGGTGTTACATATGTATGTCATACAAATGATGATCTGAAGGTATGTGAAAATTAAATCATGGTACAGGAAATTATGTATACTTCCGATTGCGTTCACCAACAGAGATCATTTGTAATGATGACAGACCCAAAACGAGTGATCATTGGGGGATTGTTGACTATATACCCTAGACGTTCAAACACCTCCGGTTTACAGGTATTTACATCGTCAGAATCTATCTGTAAGGCATCCTATATCACCTTTTAAGGAGTTGTTGGAAAGTCTAGGGTATAGTTATAGATGAGTTCTGACCGAGTTGATTAGGTTTAGGGCCCCACTGACTGGAGTCAGAACCAACTTGGTAAGGACGTTTCCACTAAAAGACCAACGTAAACCAAATTATGTCCAAGTCAAAAGTGGGATGCTCTATTGAACCCCCCAAACAGTATGAAACCATCCTCCGTGCAAGGAACGAACATGTTCATACCCAACTAGCCCGATTATAACCATGGCTGTAGGGTAGGTGTGTTATTATCTTAAAGACGGTGTTCCTGATCATGGCTAGTCAATACTATGTATCCACATGAAGTTGGTTTGCACGTTTTTTTTGTTGCATATTCTCTTTTTTTCCCCACATCTTTGTGCGGGGTTCTTGTTTTTGGTTGTGCACTCCCGTCCGCGTCCGCCCCGCCTCCTCCTCCCGCCCAGTGTCCTCCCACACCATCACGCACACACCTCTCTCACACACAACTCTCTCACACACACACAACTTACTCACACACACACAACTTACTCACACGCAGCACAACTTATTCACACACGCACACAACACAACTTATTCACACACACACACACATCTCTCTCTCACACACAAAACTCTCTCTCACACCAACATCGACCTTCACTTTGTGTGGCAGGCGTTGCACTTATGGCACTAGACTGGCTCTGGTGGCGCGCTTGGTTCCCGGTGACGCCGTTCCGTTTTGTGTGGCAGGCGTGGCGCTTGGTGACAGCGGCGCGCTTGGTTCTCGCTGACGCCGCTCCATATTGTGTGGCAAGCGTGGCACTTGGTGACGTCCACCTTCACTTTGTGTGGCAGGCGCGGCACTTGGTGACATCGACCTTCATTCTGTGTGGCGGGTTTGGCATTTGTGGCACTGGGCTGGCTCTGGTGGCGCGCTTGGTTCCGGTGACGCCGCTCCATTTTGTGTGGCGGGCATGGACTTGGTCACATCTAAGCCCGCTTTGTGTGGCAGGCGTGGCACTTGGTGACATCGGCCTGCACTTCTGTGTGGAACCGCGCCATTTTGTGTGGCAGGCGTGGCGGCGTGGCACTTGTGTGTGGCAGGCGTGGCACTTGTGTGTGGCAGGCGTGGCACTTACGGCACGGGGCTGGCTCTGGTGGTGCTCTTGGGGACATCGGCCTTCACACACATCACCTTCACACACGCACAGCCCTTTCACGCATCACTCTATCAGTGACACTTCTGTGGCATACATATACCTCTGTCACCCATCTTTCACACGCAAAACATCTTTTCACATGCAACTTTTTCACATACCACTCTGTCACACACAGCTCTTTCACAGAACTGATTCACACACACGGCATTGTCACACACGACTCCTTCACACATAACATTGTCACCCACAGCTCTTTCACACACATGTAAGTTTTGACACACAACTTTGAGACACACAATTCTTTCACTGGTTTTCACATCTGCTTGGTGATTATTGGAAGAAATTGACATGTGGGGGTTACCCGGTCCTTTAATTACTTTGTGACATGTTCGATAATGGATTGGGTCTCTTTACTTCCGGTTCATTCAGTATTTTTTTCACATGGAACCAACTGTTCCAGGTGACATCGGGTATTTTCCACCATGGCAAGATTACAGGAGGGTCGCCTTTAGCGAGTACCTGGGCCAATTAAGGCTATTGGTTTAAGGTTCCACATATGCGGTCGTTTTTGCATCACATCGGTAGTTTCAATTGGACAATGGCAATGCTGATAAACCATATTTTTTGTTAGTTCCACATTTTAAGACACAGCCGCATGCCATTGGGTGTTAAAAACGTTGCTTTTGTCAGGGTTCCCAAACATCAAACTGGGTTCCCACAACGGATCTCGCCAAGAAACAGACCAGTGGAATGGATCTAAGAAGTTGGGTATGATAAATCATCCCAATTTTGTACGCAAACATTGCATAATTCATAACTGCTTCCAGCAACGGTTGTTGTACTTTTGATCTAGTAGTTTGTAGAGGTCTCCAACTCGCTGCACCGAGAGCCACTGGATGTTTTTGAGTCCTGTCAGGCCCCCGAATTGCGGGGATGAAAGTGTGGGCCCCAGTGGGTGCTGAAGGCTCAGTTAGTCGTACTGAAAAAACACCTTTGTTTCAAAATGGGCACAATTTTACCGTAAATCTTGGACATGGTGAGACTATCACTGCGGATCCCATATTCGATGAGGACCTACGTGCAAAAAAAGGGTGTGGAATGCCGTGGACAAAAACGACTCCTTCAAACTTCAAAGACCTAATCCAGAAACTCAATTACTTAGATTGGCTGAAGGTAATTGTTTATGTTTTCATTGCTAAATCTATGTAAATCATTGTAAATCCACCATCCAGGGGAATCCTTTCCGGGACTTTCACTGTCCAATTGTTTGGTCCCCTTGAGTTTAAGCAAATCGATGAACCCCGATGGAACTTGACCAAGCTGGTGTGAGACGTCCGAAGCCGAGACGTCACATGATATGCGACGTCCGAATCTGTTGGGATGATATTTTGATCATTTCTTGATTCGGTGCCGAGAAAAAACAACCTGAAATTCAACACATCAAACTACCATTCTGGAAGTACTTGTCGATCTTTTTTGGAGTTACTATAAGATCGTCTATATATAATGATCTATGATCATACCGTCCCCAGGATTGGTTTGGGATAGCCCCTACTTTTTGGATAGCTCTTTCAAGAGACCCGGATCCAAGTCCATAGCATGGAACACCGGCAAGTTGAATTCCTAGTTGGACGCATGACCAAAATCTTCTGGAATCTTCTGGAGAACGCTTCACCGACAGTATAGGGAGAATTTGTTTAACTCCCGCCTTGATATCAATGGTTGGTGGTTTCAGTTTCAATATCAAACCCGGATTAATAAAACCCGGGGCTGTTTAATTGGCGTGCCATTCAAGCCTCAAATCGTCACTTATCACTATGGGGAAAGTACGGGGACACCCCACGAATTGATCAGCCCGGGTTGACATTAATTAGTTGAATTCATCCAACTATATTGTTGGTTATTTCTCCAACTATATCCCCGTCAAGTCAGTGATCCTAAATATGTGTTTTTTTTCATTTTGTGTTTCCATCATTTAATCCTATTCCCCTAATATTAAACATACCCTAAATGGTTCCAATTATCTTCAAGCCCCCTACTAAACTATGTTTTTTGGTGGGGTGTTTGGTACTTGGGGGAGGATTACTGCATCTTTACAGGATGATCAGCCCATTTCGACTTTTTGACTCGAATTATAGTTCACCCCCATTATAAAAGGTAATTGGCTACACCATGCTATACCGCTGATGTTTTTAAAATTCAGTTGACTCCAGGGATGACACTTCCGAAACTCGTCGATGGTGGAGCCAAGGTCACTGGTGATCTGGCTTTGGCTGCTGGGGCGTCCGACAGAATAAGAGCTGAGAGAGTGACGGCTGCCGCGGGAACGTCGTAGGACGTTTACGTCGTACGACGTCAGTGAGCAACGTTCAAAACCCCAGTAATTTCAGGCTTTGATTCTAGCCAAATCTACTGTAGCCAAATCCTATATTGAGGATGATCATCATCCATTAAAGTGGGACTTCCGTTTTAACCAGCCAACATCTCATGGAAGAACGGTTTTGAAGACTGCTCACGTCGCGTTGCGCCGGCGTCATGGCAGGCCGAAAAAACATTTGGACGTCTTGACTTGTCATTGAGATGTCTAGTTTTGGCACGAAGGTTTTGACACATGTCCACAGCACTATAAATAAATATAATATATATATATATATTCATATATATATATATATTATTATATATATATATATTATAATATATATATATTATAATATATATATATATATTATGATATATAATTAGTCTGGATATATCTGGATGAATTGTACATGTATATTATATAATGACCTCAATGCGACTTCACTGGGGTTAATTACGTAAGGATTTCTCATCCCCTTAGTTGGCTTTATTTCAACGAAAATGTCAGGTCAGTAAATGGTTACCATTCAGCCAGAGAATAAAACTGGATCCATTTGCCTTACAGGAAAAATCCCGTCCCTCGAATATTAAACACCCCGCATATGGCAGCCCCCCAAATCAATGGATCCAATAACGAGGGTTTTAGATGGTTTTAGGAGGGTTTTCACGAGGGGAAGGGATTAGCTACTAAGAACGGTTTTTTCGCTGTGTAGGAACTCAACAACCTTTTCACGACCATGACCAAGACTGTGATAAGTCTTCAGAATCGTTATTGTCACACCTTCATGCGGCCAGTTTGCCTGCCATCGGCATGCCTCCAAGGTTCCGGCAAAGCCAGCTGAATGGGTAAAGCTGGGTGTTCAGTTGGTGAAAATTGGTTGCCAATTTGGTTCCCCCAAGCTTCATGTCATGTCACGTCCTTTGCCGTGCTGGAGTCAGGTACAAGGAGACAATACACGGCAGGTACGTCCTCTCGTTTGTGGCATCTGCGGAGAGTGGATATGTTCAAAGTTCAGCGAGCTCTGTTGGTCAGTTCTGTCGCGTCGAATCTCAAGATGAAATCCCAGGAAGTGTCCATGATGTTGACATGGATTTTTTCGTCCAATCTTGTTTCTGGGGGTATGACCTGGTTTTTAGAGGGTACGGTAGAGTCAACCCAAAGTACAAACCCACAAAGGGTATGACACCCTGGATATGGAAGGTCAGATGGGGAGGAGATACTAGCAATATTGGAATCAACAGAAACGAGTGAGTGTGAAAGCTTCCCATAGTTATGTTTGTTGGTTTACGTTCACCCATCTTACTACAGTGATTTCATCACCACAAAACGTAGTTAGCCCAGTTCGTTCAACCAGCCAACGAAAACTGGGGCACCACCTTGCATGTAGCCAATATTTTTGGGTACTCGGTGGTAATCTATCCTACCCCGTTATGTTTGATCTGGGTATGGTGCAAACTGGAAACTGTAGAAACCCCAAATTCCCTTGAATTATCATCACTTCCTCCCTTTAAATTGCCATTTCGTTGTGGTACCCCATGAAACAACTTTGACTTATTCAATCCATTCCCCCTAATATTAAAAACAACCCTAAATATAAGCATCCGGAGGAGTTTTTAGTATTAGGGGATATTTTGTATTAGGGTGCGAAGCTTCCCCCTAATACTGTCATTAAAAACCTTAATAAAAGGCTAAAATTGACTATTTAAAAATCAATTAAATTCCTTTTTAAACTCTAGTTAACTTATTGCCAAAAATTGGATTTCGAAGGTTCCCCTAACATTAAGTTAAACATCCTAATTTAAAGAAAACTAACAGTGTCTATTTCAAGATCGATTGAATTCCTTGTTAAATTCTAATTCAAATATTGCCAAAAATTGAATTTCGACGGTTCCCCTAATATTAAATTAAAAACATTCTAAAAAGCAACCTATAAAAATAGTATATTTCAAAATCGATTAAATTCCGTTTTGACATCTTAAAAACATTGCCAAAAATTGAATTTCGAAGGTTCCCTAATATTAAATTAAAAATCTTAATAGCATATAAACAAATACATGTTTTTCCCCACCTGCCAGGTGAGGGTTGTTAGATTTTATGAGAGCTGTTCTCCTCCTCCGCCTCCGCCTCCTCCGCCTCCTCCGCCTCCTCCGCCTCCACCTCCGCCTCCTCCGCCTCCTCACCCGCCGCCTCCTCCTCGCAGTCCAGATCCCAGTGGGCACAGCCGGACCTCCACCGCAAGCTCCAGATCCCAGTGGGCACAGCCGGACCTCCACCGCGAGCTCCAGATCCCAGTGGGCACTGCCGGACCTCAACCGCGACTTCCAGGTCGCAGTGGGCACTGCCGGACCTCAACCGCGACTTCCAGATCGCAGTGGGCACTGCCGGACCTCAACCGCGAGCTCCAGATCCCAGTGGGCACTGCCGGACCTCAACCGCGAGCTCCAGATCCCAGTGGGCACTGCCGGACCTCAACCGCGACTTCCAGGTCGCAGTGGGCACTGCCGGACCTCAACCGCGACTTCCAGATCGCAGTGGGCACTGCCGGACCTCAACGGGAAGAATGTCAGAAAAGATGTCAGATAGAATGTCAGAAGATATGCCAGATAGAATGCCAGAAAGAATGTCATGAAGATATGCCAGACAGAATGTCAGAAGATATGCCAGAAAGAATGTCAGAAGATATGTCAGAAGATATAGAATGTCAGAAGATATGCCAGATAGAATGCCAGAAAAAAATACAGAAGATATGCCAGATAGATTGCCAGATAGAATGTCAGAAGGTATGCCAGATAAAGTGCCAGAATGTTTGCCCGATAAGATGCCAGAAGATTTGCCAGATAATATGCCAGAAGATATGCCAGAAGATATGCCAGATAGAATGCCAGAACATATGCCAGAAGATATGTCAGAATATATGCCAGAAGATATGCCAGATAGAATGCCAGATAATATGCCAGATAGAATGCCAGAAGATATGCCAGATAGAATGCCAGAAGATATGCCAGATAGAATGCCAGAAGATATGCCAGATAGAATGCCAGAAGGTATGCCAGATAGAATGCACGATAAAATGTCAGATAGAATGCCAGAAGATTTGCCAGTAACAAAATGTATAAATGTCATGGTGGGGATCACACGAAGTAAAGTAATGTATTTTAAAGGGCGGACCCTAATAAAAGAACAATTAGGGGGTGAAACCCTCAAATGGGACCTTCATTTTCAAAATAATGTCTAAAGGGAATCAATTAAAACTCAAATTGGCCAACTTTAAATTGCCCGAAAATGGACCCTAATTTTTAGTATTTGGGCTACGTTTAGTAATAGGGGGAAGGGATTAGTGTTTACTGATACTAAAATCTCATTCGAAATCCCATGAGTATCCATGAATGTTAGTTATACATTCTAGCACACATCCTTTAAAAACATCTGGTGAAACCCTAGGTTTGTGGGTTGAATCCCAACTTCCATCCCTTTGCGAATATATCCATGGCCCTACACCAAGGTTTCTGGGGGATGTTTAATATGACAAGGGTTGATTCAGAACCCATGTTTTTCACTGTATAGACGCCATGCATCCCACATGTAACTGAGATGTATAGACTACCGTGCTTGTTACCTGCAAAAGCGAGCTGTGATGCACATTCAAGTACTTTGTCAGCAGTTTTGCTAGGTCACAAAAACTTGATTTCATATGTGCTAAGTGGGGTTAGCCCATTTATACAGTATCCATTGAAATATCCGCGGTTAAGATGCATACTTAACAAACAATACATCTTATTGGTTCTTAATTCTTATTACCCTCTGGTTATTTAACATAGCCAGGGAAAATGGCCCATTTATAGATGATTTTCCCATTAAAACCTCCATTATAAGGGATTTTCCATGGCTATGTTAAATAACCAGAGGGTAGTATTTATTCGTGTCTTGCAGCTGAGTCAGAGTGTGGGGGCCCCGTCCGCACCTTGGGTGGGGCCCCCGAACGTTCTGTTGGTTTGTGACCCTCATGAACTACAAAAAATAATCCCAGAATATTCAAGACACCCCAAATGCCAAATGGTCCCACATATCTACATATATCATATATATATATATGAATCTCCTACTAAACAATGTTTTTTTTAGGGGGTGTTTAATATTAGAGGGATGGGATTAGTTATATCTACCAGAAACCATCAAATTCAGCTAGGCTTTTGCGCCAAGTTAGCGATTCTGAAGACAGAGGCTTGCAAGAATCACTTTGGCAGATCCTCATCTCTCAATGCCAGCGTTCCCAATGATGGAGCAAAACGGCCGTCATTTCGAGGGTGAGCGAGGAGATTGTCTCGTTGGATCTTGGCTGATGAAACCAGAGATACACTGATAGCTACTGCTAACTGCCTGTCGATGTGATCCTCCGGCAACAAGCCTTGCTTGTTATCTATACACAGCTATACGTATACATAGCTATACTATGGTTATCCGAGCTGTGTCCAGCCCTGTGGCAAACAACCGGTAGAAAGTGGGGCCCGCAAACCGAGACGGCACCTTGGTTAAAAAGACTATGCTACAGGATGGGTGAACACCAGGATGTATCCACAGTTTGAGGGGTGAACATCAAGTGACTTATAACATCTTATCACCATGATAATCCGGTCTTACGATATCAATATATCATTCCAAAAACTGTATTAGTGTTGGTTATATATATATATATATCTGGTTAAGTTATAACGACCTCACTGCGACCTCACTGGGAATCATGGTTAGTAAGGGAAATGATCTCCAAATGGCCTTAATTCAGGTCAGTGAAATATTATAATTTACCCAGATATATATATATATATTTATGCATCAGTTATATCCTCATTTGATGTTGGTGAAAAAAAAACTTACTGCCGGGCCACCGCTCCACTTAAGCCGCTCACCCTAGTGCGACTCGTCCAGGCCGCCTTCATCATGATTTAGTTTGTTATTTAGCCAAGTGGTGCATAGTGTCAATGGGAATTTCAGGACCCTAAAATGGAGGTACTGTACCATATTTTTGGCCATATTTTGTGGAGATATTCCCTTACATAGGCCTTATATAGGCCTTATATATGGTAGCTACCTCCAATCAATCGGTTCCTGAAATGGCCATTGATAGTGCAAGGGTTTTCATGCATGCGGCGATGCGGCGATGCGATGCGATGTGTGTTAAGTGTGGTCACAAATGACCCATGAAACCCTGTGTATGTGCTTACAATTTTATACTAGAATATTATCATATATATATATATATGTGTAATCTGGTTGGTGGTTCAAACATGTGTTATTTTCCATATTGGGAATGTCATCATCCCAACTGACGAACTCCATCATTTTTCAGAGGGGTTGAAACCACCGACCAGATATGTATAATGCCTAGCCTGCCTGGAACAATAAACCCATGGGCTGTTCAATTGGGTCCTGTTCTGGTAGCAAATTGATTTTGTTTGCGGTCTCCGACCACGTACCCTCTGGTAAACTAACATAGCTATTGAACGTGACCATAGAAATAGTGGATTTTCCCATTGAACATGGTGATTTTCCATCGTTTTTTGTATGTTTACCAGAGGGTAACTCGCTAAGTTTTATCAATCCGCAGTTGACTTGGTCGGAACCCCCTGGATATCACCACAGCTAAAATCACAGCTAAAATCACAGCTAAAATCACTCATTGTTGGCTTACTGGTGCTTAGCAGGGAATGAGGGAATGATCCATAATCACTAGTAATAAACATCCCATTCCCCCATTCCCATCCATTCCCTGCTAAGCACTAGTAAGTTGGCTTCATGTAGCTAACTTGCCATCCGTGTTTCAAGTTGGAAAAAGATTTTGGGAGGGGTTCCCAGTGTCCTTTGTTACTGTAGGGATGTGGGGATGTGTAGGGTGTATTTTCGATGTTTCGAAGCATATCTGGATCAACCAGAGCGACCTCGATGCCATCGATGCGACCTCCTTGTCATTGACGATTTGAGGGTTTATCTATGTTTATCGTATTTTTGGATATAAACCATGAATAAATCCATAGAAATCCATCGATTGGAATTATATAATACTGACCATACATCATTTGAATCATTTATCGAAGGAAGTTTAGAAGCTATACTTCCGACAATATGGACAGTTGAAAAGCAGAGGTGAGAAGAGTCAGAAGAGAAAAGATCAGAAGAAAGAAGATGTAGATGCGCGAAAAGATAGGAAAGTCGCGATTCACTGTGTTTTTTCAATGATTTGTGGCTCCGGAGGGTCGAAAAGTAGGCTCGCTAAAGCGGCGGGTGCGGAGCCAGCTGGCCAGATGAGAGAGGAAAATTCACGCCGTTGTGGCGCGAAGTCACAATTTCCCCAAGTGAAAAGTGGACAAAGCACCCAGAGGAGCGACCACTTTTTGGAATGTGGCGATGATCGAAAAATTGCACGCCGTTGTGGCGCGAAGCACATTTCCAAGTCAAAATGCACAAAACACACCAGCTCCGGACCACTTTTGGCAGTTGAGATGTCGAAAAAGTGCACGCCGTTGTGGCGCGAAGCGCATTTCCAAGTCAAATGTACAAAACACACCAGCGTCGGACCACTTTTGGCAGTTGAGATGTCGAAAAAGTGCACGCCGTTGTGGCGCGAAGCACATTTCCAAGTCAAAATGTACAAAACACTAGGGGGGCGGACCACTTTTGGCAGTTGAGATGTCGAAAAAGTGCACGCCGTTGTGGCGCGAAGCACATTTCCAAGTCAAAAGTGTTAAAAACTGGCGGTCTCGGACCACTTTTGGAGGTTCAGATGTCGAAAAGTGTCGAAAAAGTGCACGCCGTTGTGGCGCGAAGCACATTTCGAAGTCAAAAGTGTAAAAAACTGAGGGTTTTGAGCCTTTTTTGACGTGAAGATGTCGAAAAAGTAGGCACTGATTAACTTAACTAACTTGACTAACTTAACTAACTTCACTAACTTAACTACCCTAACTTCGACGACAACAGCAACAGCACAACAACAACAACAACTACAACAACTACAACACTAACTACTACAACTACAACTACAACTACAAAACAACTACAGCTACAACTATATGACTGCAACTACACTACACTAATTACATAACACCACAACTACGACTCCACTACGCTACAACTACAACTACAGTTGCAGTACATCACACTACATCCAGCAGTTGTGGGTGAGGTGACCACTGCAACCATTGCAACCATTCCAGCAAACACAACTCCAACCACCTTTCGGTCAATCAGTGGATTCGCTCTGCCATCCGTGATTCACAACAACCAACGTCTCCTATAGGTTTCCTATTTTTGAAACTTCCGCCACCGCCTTGTGCGGTACTACTGGTATCCATGGTTTAATTGTATTGACCAAAAACGGATACCACCGTGGGTTGTACTATACTGTAAATATTTCCCATGGACCCGTAAAGAAACGAACCACCGTGGAAGCGAACCCAACGACCGGGGCAGCCGCGGTCAGGCTGGATTTCGTGGTCAGGCAAATCCCTAAAACACGATGGATTTCGTTGCACTTCCCCCGTGCGGTTCCATGATTTTGGGGATTATACCATATTATACAACCATAAGCTCATATAAAACCATTTAAATCCATATATAAAACCTAACATCAAACAAACATGCACATCTATTTGAAATGCCCATGTTTCACTACTGCACCAGCATCAGCATCACCGTGGGAGCAGCATGGCATCCGCGCAGCACAACGACGGTCAACGTGAATTTGTATTTGTTCATTCGAGTTCAGTGACCCAAAGATGTGAACATCTGCGAAAATCTATGAACACTTCAGCCTAACCATAGTATCCATGTATGCTATATATGGTAACATTTACCATCAATATACCCCAAATGTTAGCATATATACCATACATGGATCCTATGGATAAGAGGCTGTAATTTTCCCAAAAAGTGCTAAGCCGACCAATTGTTTAGATTCACCCACCGTTGCGATACATATTACCGTATATTGCAGTCATTTGTTGGAGAACATGCAATACTATATATACTTGTTGGACAACATTGCTATATCATAGGAATATTGATATTTTGAATGTTATATTGAGAGCATGTGTGCATCTCATACATATATATATATATATGATTTTTACCATATATACATGTTGGATATTGTTGGATAACATTGATTTTCAGAAAAAAAGACAAACAAACACATTTCGACAGGCACCACCGGATCCCCATCCATTGGTTCGGGGATTCGCGAAACATAAACCATGGCTGGGGGCAAAGAAACTTAAAGAAACCATGCCAAAGTGCCAAAGTAAGGGGCTTTCTATTGGGTTACTGCATGATAAGTTTAATAAGACTTCTATATTGAAAGTCCTCCAGAATCCACAAACGCTTCGGGTTGAAACAAGATGTTGAGTTTCTGGTTGGTGGTTTGGAACATGGCTTTTATGACTTTCCATATATTGGGAATTTCATCATCCCAACTGACGAAGTCCATCATTTTTCAGTTCAGAGGGATAGGGCTCAACCACCAACCAGGTACAGAACTGTTTCTTAGTGGGATGATGGTGTTAAAGTCCCACCAATCCAACCGGATCCACTGATCCAGGATGTAACTGGGGATACCGCCCGGGAAAATTGGATACAATGGGAATATCATGGGGAAAATTTGATGATCCATACCCTCTGGTAATAACTCTTATACTTTGCGAACTTGAAGCCATGGCCCAGTCGAAATAGTTGATTCAGCCAGCTATAAAATGGTGGATCTGTCCATAGTTTTCGGTAAACGTTTACCAGAGGGTACTCTCCATGGGAACGGGGTATCTGCCGAGACTTGCGGATGGATCAACAATCGGTTCCTGGGTCTGATTTTGGCCCCGTCTGTCGGTGGTTGGATTGTCGGGCCATGACTTCTGGGCTGCTCACTTTGATTATTAGAAGCGATTGGTGAATGGTGGAGTTATTAATGACACTAGTGACTATAGCTATTTTAGGCGGAGGATTGTGTATGATTTTTTTTAAGAAATGATTTTATGATATCCTGCGAAAAGACATGGAGGATAGCCTAAATTCAATGGCTCGCAAACGGCTTATCATCATGTTTCCCATTAAAACGCAATGGATATGGATATCCCAAGTTCAGACATGCCCACCTCGGATTAGCTAGCACTTGGGTCACTGCTTCACTTGGGTATTCGTACAGATTTGGTGACCGAGGGCAACCGACAGTAGTCAGTCGCGCCTTTTCTGATGTGATTTGGGAGCCTTGGGGATTGGTGTCCGTTCTTCGCTTCATTCGCTTCAAGGGCAGTAGGGGCCAGTTGTAGTCAACCCGCATGGCACCCATTGGAATAATTAATCTGGTTGGTGGTTTGGAACATGAATTTTATTTTTCCATATATTGGAAAGAATGATCCATGAATATTTTCAGAGGGGTTGAAACCACCAACCAGTAATGTATACTCCACTGATTCCTAACAATTTCCAAACCAAACCACAAAACCATGTCCTGACTATTTCAAACTTCCCAATCCTCTGAATGGTGTGATACTCTATTCATTCGGGCTGGCTTGTTGCTGCCTTGGACATAGATTTCACGGCCCCCTCTGATCCTCGGTGGCTGGGTTGAAAGCCGGGATGCTTCATCCATTCCCTGCGGTATCCTACGGTCATCGAACGTGGCAATGGAAAATCCATGTATCTATAAATTTCCATTGCAACGGTATGTAACGGTATGTAGCCGTATGTAATGGTATGTAATGGTATGTGATGGTATTTGATGGTGTGTGATAGTATTTGATGGTATGATATGATAAATTTCCCAGTAAAACCTCCATTTATTTCCGGCATGTTCTATTGCCGCGTTTGATGACCGGTTCCGGTATTTCATTCTATTTCCAATTGATGAGTATTTATCTAAGGGTGGCTAAGTGGCTAAGGGGGTCTCAAGTGTTGGCTGGGAATCTTAAGGGGGTCCTATTGGATTCTCATGGGGCTTTCAAGATTTCAAGAAGACCTCTGCAAATACATCCCTTTGCCGCCTTGTGAATGTATCCATACCATTTATATATATATACTTAATATATACATACAATATATATATACAAGTCATACTTTCCATTTTTTTTTATTTGGGACATATCCGTATCCATACTATTGTCCAATTTGTGAAGATAGTAGTAATTCCGTATGGTCCTTCATGCCTAGAGACCTAGTTCGCTTCGTAGCCGGGCCAATTGTTTCGATCAACGGATCCATACAAGTGACCTTTAAATGGAGATTTAACCATCCTTTATCGATATGTTTTTCTGTTTCAATCAACACCATTGATAAAATATAGTCGATTGGTTATTCTAGGATTATTCTACCCGGGGTATTGGTTGTTACGCCCCTTTTCACAGGGAGCACCATACACATCAACCAAGCAGCATAATGCAGTGGGATAGGGATATTGTTCATGGATCAAATTGGAAGGTGTGGAATTTAACCACCAATATTAATAGAAACTGGTGGAATTGGAGGCAATGTCTCACTTGTTCCAGCTGTTGTTTGATGATTATATAATGATATACAATTATTATGTTTACTCATAGTTCCATATTGTTTGACGGTGCTTCATTGATAAAGGAGTGACAGCGTTTTTGTTCATGGAAGCACATCAAATTAAAGGCATTTCTTGCTAAGGGCACTGGTCTTCATTTTGTCAATTTGGAGAATCTCCCCTCAATAATGGGCTCCTCAAAGTGTGAATGAGACACACTATGGTCGCAGCCCAGTCTTGTATCCTTGTGCGTGTAGCTGTCAGAATGTTGCTAAGTAGTTAGCTTTTTTGTGGGATATCACCCCTCAATACAAAGCGCATCGATTCTATTGGTTCATACGCCGAATCCACCATCCATGGTGTGGTCGGTTGACCCCGGGCAGCCTGGGAAATCTCCGCTCAGAAAGGACATGCGACTATCGCTACGGTGAAATCTACGCTCGGGCAGTCCTGTCTGGTCCTCTCCGGTCCCTCCGCAACGGCGGTCACAGCAACTTTTAAGATGCTGTCTGCGCAGGCCCCGCAATGTCGCGCGGGGTCAGCGTCTGTCGCGCGGTGTCCAGTGGCACTGGGTCCTCGCGAAGGAAACAACGCAACAACGCAACTGTACCGTTCCCATGAAAAATGGTGATTTTCCAGAGCTATGTTAGTTTACCAGAGGGTAAATTAAACAGGAACCGTTGTTGTCGTACGACGTCAGTGAGCAACGTTCAAAACCCCAGTAATTTCAGGCTTTGATTCTAGCCAAATCTAGCCAAATCCTATATTGAGGATGATCATCATCCATTGAAGTGGGACTTCCGTTTTAACCAGCCAACATCTCATGGAAGAACGGTTTTGAAGACTGCTCCACGTCGCGTTGCGCCGGTGTCATGGCAGGCCGAAAAAACATTTGGACGTCTTGACTTGTCATTGAGATGTCCAGTTTTGGCACGAAGGTTTTGACACATGTCCACAGCACTATAAATAAATATTAATATAATATATATATATTATAATATATATATATATATTATAATATATATACATATATATATTTTATAATATATATATATATATTATGATATATAATTAGTCTGGATATATCTGGATGAATTGTACATGTATCTTATATAATGACCTCAATGCGACTTCACTGGGGTTAATTACGTAAGGATTTCTCATCCCCTTAGTTGGCTTTATTTCAACGAAAATGTCAGGTCAGTAAATGGTTACCATTCAGCCAGAGAATAAAACTGGATCCATTTGCCTTACAGGAAAAATCCCGTCCCTCGAATATTAAACAAACACCCCGCATATGGCAGCCCCCCAAATCAATGGATCCAATAACGAGGGTTTTAGATGGTTCTAGGAGGGTTTTCACGAGGGGAAGGGATTAGCTACTAAGAACGTTTTTTTCGCTGTGTAGGAACGCAACAACCCAGTCAACCTTTTCACGACCATGACCAAGACTGTGATAAGTCTTCAGAATCGTTATTGTCACACCTTCATGCGGCCAGTTTGCCTGCCATCGGCATGCCTCCAAGGTTCCGGCAAAGCCAGCTGAATGGGTAAAGCTGGGTGTTCAGTTGGTGAAAATTGGTTGCCAATGAAGTTCCCCCGAGCTTCATGTCATGTCACGTCCTTTGCCGTGCTGGAGTCAGGTACAAGGAGACAATACACAGCAGGTACGTCCTCTCGTTTGTGGCATCTGCGGAGAGTGTGAGGGATGGTGATATGTTCAAAGGTCAGCGAGCTCTGTTGGTCAGTTCTGTCGCGTCGAATCTCAAGATGAAATCCCAGGAAGTGTCCATGATGTTGACATGGATTTTTTCGTCCAATCTTGTTTCTGGGGGTATGACCTGGTTTTTAGAGGGTACGGTAGAGTCAACCCAAAGTACAAACCCACAAAGGGTATGACACCCTGGATTGGAAGGTCAGATGGGGAGGAGATACTAGCAATATTGGAATCAACAGAAACGAGTGAGTGTGAAAGCTTCCCATAGTTATGTTTGTTGGTTTACGTTCACCCATCTTACTACAGTGATTTCATCACCACAAAACGTAGTTAGCCCAGTTCGTTCAACCAGCCAACGAAAACTGGGGCACCACCTTGCATGTAGCCAATATTTTTGGGTACTAGGTGGTAATCTATCCTACCCCGTTATGTTTGATCTGGGTTTGGTGCAAACTGGAAACTATAGAAACCCCAAATTCCCTTGAATTATCATCACTTCCTCCCTTTAAATTGCCATTTCGTTGTGTACCCCATGAAACAACTTTGACTTATTCAATCCATTCCCCCTAATACTAAAAACCACCCTAAATATAAGCATCCGGAGGAGTTTTTAGTATTAGGGGATATTTTGTATTAGGGTGCGAAGCTTCCCCCTAATACTGTCATTTAAAACCTTAATAAAAAGCTAAACTTGACTATTTAAAAATCAATTAAATTCCTTTTTAAACTCTAATTAACTTATTGCCAAAAATTGGATTTCGAAGGTTCCCCTAACATTAAGTTCAAAATCTTAATTTAAAGAAAACTAACAGTGTCTATTTCAAGATCGATAAAATTCATTGTTAAATTCTAATTCAAATATTGCCAAAAATTGAATTTCGACGGTTCCCCTAATATTAAATTAAAAACATTTTAAAAAGCAACCTATAAAAATAGTATATTTCAAAATCGATTAAATTCCGTTTTAACATCTTGCAAACATTGCCAAAAATTGAATTTCGAAGGTTCCCTAATATTAAATTTAAAATCTTAATAGCATATAAACAAATACATGTTTTTCCCCACCTGCGAGGTGAGGGTTGTTAGATTTTATGAGAGCTGTTCTCCTCCTCCTCCTCCGCCTCCGCCTCCTCCGCCTCCACCTCCGCCTCCTCCGCCTCCTCACCCGCCGCCTCCTCCTCGCAGTCCAGATCCCAGTGGGCACAGCCGGACCTCCACCGCGAGCTCCAGATCCGAGTGGGCACTGCCGGACCTCAACCGCGAGTTGCAGATCGCAGTGGGCACTGCCGGACCTCAACCGCGACTTCCAGGTCGCAGTGGGCACTGCCGGACCTCAACCGCGAGCTCCAGATCCCAGTGGGCACTGCCGGACCTCAACCGCGAGCTCCAGATCCCAGTGGGCACTGCCGGACCTCAACCGCGACTTCCAGATCGCAGTGGGCACTGCCGGACCTCAACCGCGACTTCCAGATCGCAGTGGGCACTGCCGGACCTCAACGGGAAGAATGTCAGAAAAGATGTCAGATAGAATGTCAGAAGATATGCCAGATAGAATGCCAGAAAGAATATCAGAAAGAAGAATCAGAAGATATGCCAGACAGAATGTCAGAAGATATGCCAGAAAGAATGTCAGAAGATATATGCCAGAATGTCAGAAGATATGCCAGATAGAAGAATGCCAAAAATATGTCAGATAGAATGCCAGAAGGTATGCCAGATAAAGTGCCAGAATGTTTGCCAGATAGAATGCCAGAAGATTTGCCAGAATGCCAGAAGATATGCCAGAAGATATGCCAGATAGAATGCCAGAAGATATGCCAGAAGATATGTCAGAATATATGCCAGAAGATATGCCAGATAGAATGCCAGAAGATATGCCAGATAGAATGCCAGAAGATATGCCAGATAGATATGCCAGAAGATATGCCAGATAGAATGCCAGAAGATATGCCAGATAGAATCCCAGATAGATATGCCAGAAGATAGAATGCCAGAAGATATGCCAGATAGAATGCCAGAAGATATGCCAGATAGAATGCCAGAAGGTATGCCAGATAGAATGCAAGATAAAATGTCAGATAGAATGCCAGAAGATTTGCCAGTAACAAAATGTATAAATGTCATGGTGGGGATCACACGAAGTAAAGTAATGTATTTTAAAGGGCGGACCCTAATAAAAAAAAAACACTTAGGGGGTGAAACCCTCAAATGGGACCTTCATTTTCAAAATAATGTCTAAAGGGAATGAATTAAAACTCAAATTGGCCAACTTTAAATTGCCCGAAAATGGACCCTGATTTTTAGTATTTGGGCTACGTTTAGTAATAATTAGGGGGAAGGGATTAGTGTTTACTGATACTAAAATCTCATTCGAAATCCCATGAGTATCCATGAATGTTAGTTATACATTCTAGCACACATCCTTGAAAAAAATCTGGTGAAACCCTAGGTTTGTGGGTTGAATCCCAACTTCCATCCCTTTGCGAATATATCCATGGCCCTACACCAAGGTTTCTGGGGGATGTTTAATATGACAAGGGCTGATTCGGAACCCATGTTTTTCACTGTATAGACGACATGCATCCCACATGTAACTGAGATGTATAGACTACTGTGCTTGTTACCTGCAAAAGCGAGCTGTGATGCACATTCAAGTACTTTGTCAGCAGTTTCGCTAGGTCACAAAAACTTGATTTCATATGTGCTAAGTGGGGTTAGCCCATTTATACAGTATCCATTGAAATATCCGCGGTTAAGATGCATACTTAACAAACAATACATCTTATTGGTTCTTAATTCTTATTACCCTCTGGTTATTTGACATAGCCAGGGAAAATGGCCCATTTATAGATGATTTTCCCATTGAAACCTCCATTATAAGGGATTTTCCATGGCTATGTTAAATAACCAGAGGGTAGTATTTATTCGCGTCTTGCAGCTGAGTCAGAGTGTGGGGGCCCCGTCCGCACCTTGGGTGGGGCCCCCGAACGTTCTGTTGGTTTGTGACCCTCATGAACTACAAAAAAAAATCCCAGAATATCCAAAAGACACCCCAAATGCCAAATGGTCCCACATATCTACATATATCATATATATATATATAAATCTCCTACTAAACAATGTTTTTTTTAGGGGGTGTTTAATATTAGAGGGATGGGATTAGTTATATCTACCAGAAACCATCAAATTCAGCTAGGTTTTTGCGCCAAGTTAGCGATTCTGAAGACAGAGGCTTGCAAAAATCACTTTGGCAGATCCTCATCTCTCAACGCCAGCGTTCCCAATGATGGAGCTAAACGGCCGTCATTTCGAGGGTGAGCGAGGAGATTGTCTCGTTGGATCTTGGCTGATGAAACCAGAGATACACTGATAGCTACTCCTAACTGCCTGTCGATGTGATCCTCCGGCAACAAGCCTTGCTTGTTATCTATACACAGCTATACATATACATAGCTATACTATGGTTATCCGAGCTGTGTCCAGCCCTGTGGCAAACAACCGGTAGAAAGTGGGGCCCGCAAACCGAGACGGCACCTTGGTTAAAAAGACTATGCTACAGGATGGGTGAACACCAGGATGTATCCACAGTTTGAGGGGTGAACATCAAGTAACTTATAACATCTTATCACCATGATAGTCCGGTCTTACGATATCAATATATCATTCCAAAAACTGTATTAGTGTTGGTTATATATATATATATCTCTGGTTAAATTATAACGACCTCACTGCGACCTCACTGGGAATCATGGTTAGTAAGGGAAATGATCTCCAAATGGCCTTAATTCAGGTCAGTGAAATATTATAATTTACCCACATATATATATAAGTATATATGTATATATTTATGCATCAGTTATATATGTTATATCCTCATTTGATGTTGGTGAAAAAAAAACTTACTGCCGGGCCGCCGCTCCACTTAAGCCGCTCACCCTAGTGCGACTCGTCCAGGCCGCCTTCATCATGATTTAATTTGTTATTTAGCCAAGTGGTGCATAGTGTCAATGGGAACTCCAGGACCCTAAAATGGAGGTACTGTACCATATTTTTGACCATATTTTGGGGGTATATCCCCTTACATAGGCCTTATATAGGCCTTATATATGGTAGCTACCTCCAATCAATCGGTTCCTGAAATGGCCATTGATAGTGCAAGGGTTTTCATGCATGGGGCGATGCGGCGATGCGATGCGATGTGTGTTAAGTGTGGTCATAAAAGAAGACCCATGAAAGCCTGTGTATGTGCTTACAATTTTATACTAGAATATTATCATATATATATAAATAATCTGGTTGATGGTTTGGAACATGGATTTTATTTCTCCATATATTGGGAATGTCATCATCCCAACTGACGAACTCCATCATTTTTCAGAGGGGTTGAAACCACCGACCAGATATGTATAATGCCTAGCCTGCCTGGAACAATAAACCCATGGGCTGTTCAATTGGGTCCTGTTCTGGTAGCAAATTGATTTTGTTTGCGGTCTCCGACCACGTACCCTCTGGTAAACTAACATAGCTATTGAACGTGACCAAAGAAATAGTGGATTTTCCCATTGAACATGGTGATTTTCCATCGTTTTTTGTATGTTTACCAGAGGGTAACTCGCTAAGTTTTATCAATCCGCAGTTGACTTGGTCGGAACCCCCTGGATATCACCACAGCTAAAATCACAGCTAAAATCACAGCTAAAATCACAGCTAAAATCACAGCTAAAATCACTCATTGTTGGCTTACTGGTGCTTAGCAGGAAATGAGGGAATGATGCATAATCACTAGTAATAAACATCCAATTCCCCCATTCCCATCCATTCCCTGCTAAGCACATCTAAGCACCAGTAAGTTGGCTTCATGTAGCTAACTTCCCATCCGTGTTTCAAGTTGGAAAAAGATTTTGGGAGGGGTTCCCAGTGTCCTTTGTTACTGTAGGGATGTGGGGATGTGTAGGGTGTATTTTCGATGTTTCGAAGCATATCTGGATCAACCAGAGCGACCTCGATGCCATCGATGCGACCTCCTTGTCATTGACGATTTGATGGTTTATCTATGTTTATCGTATTTTTGGATATAAACCATGAAATCCATAGAAATCCATCGATTGGAATTATATAATACTGACCATACATCATTTGAATCATTTATATCCATGGTTTAATTGTATTGACCAAAAACGGATACCACCGTGGGTTGTACTATACTGTAAATATTTCCCATGGACCCGTAAAGAAACGAACCGCCGTGGAAGCGAACCCAACGACCGGGGCAGCCGCAGTCAGGCTGGATTTCGTGGTCAGGCAAATCCCTAAAACACGATGGATTTCGTTGCACTTCCCCCGTGCGGTTCCATGATTTTGGGGATTATACCATATTATACCACCATAAGCTCATATAAAACCATTAAAATCCATATATAAAACCTAACATCAAACAAACATGCACATCTATTTGAAATGCCCATGTTTCACTACTGCACCAGCATCAGCATCACCGTGGGAGCAGCATGGCATCCGCGCAGCACAACGACGGTCAACGTGAATTTGTATTTGTTCATTCGAGTTCAGTGACCCAAAGATGTGAACATCTGCGAAAATCTATGAACACTTCAGCCTAACCATAGTATCCATGTATGCTATATATGGTAACATTTACCATCAATATACCCCAAATGTTAGCATATATACCATACATGGATCCTATGGATAAGAGGCTGTAATTTTCCCAAAAAGTGCTAAGCCGACCAATTGTTTAGATTCACCCACCGTTGCGATACATATTACCGTATATTGCAGTCATTTGTTGGAGAACATGCAATACTATATATACTTGTTGGACAACATTGCTATATCATAGGAATATTGATATTTTGAATGTTATATTTAGAACATGTGTACATCTCATACATATATATATATATATTGGAATTTTACCATATATACATGTTGGATATTGTTGGATAACATTGCTTTTCAGAAAAAAAACAAACAAACACATTTCGACAGGCACCACCGGATCCCCAGCTTCCATTGGTTCGGGGATTCGCGAAACATAAACCATGGCTGGGGGCAAAGAAACTTAAAGAAACCATGCCAAAGTGCCAAAGTAAGGGGCTTTCTATTGGGTTACTGCATGATAAGTTTAATAAGACTTCTATATTGAAAGTCCTCCAGAATCCACAAACGCTTCGGGTTGAAACAAGATGTTGAGTTTCTGGTTGGTGGTTTGGAACATGGCTTTTATGACTTTCCCATCATATTGGGAATTTCATCATCCCAACTGACAAAGTCCATCATTTTTCAGTTCAGAGGGATAGGGCTCAACCACCATTCCAACCGGATCCACTGATCCAGGAACTGGGGATACCGCCCGGGAAAATTGGATACAATGGGAATATCATGGGGAAAATTTGAGGATCCATACCCTCTGGTAATAACTCTTATACTTTGCGAACTTGAAGCCATGGCCCAGTCGAAATAGTTGATTCAGCCAGCTATAAAATGGTGGATCTGTCCATAGTTTTTTGTAAACGTTTACCAGAGGGTACTCTCCATGGGAACGGGGTATCTGCCGAGACTTGCGGATGGATCAACAATCGGTTCCTGGGTCTGATTTTGGCCCCGTCTGTCGGTGGTTGGATTGTCGGGCCATGACTTCTGGGCTGCTCACTTTGATTATTAGAAGCGATTGGTGAATGGTGGAGTTATTAATGACACTAGTGACTATAGCTATTTTAGGCGGAGGATTGTGTATGATTTTTTTTAAGAAATGATTTTATGATATCCTGCGAAAAGACATGGAGGATAGCCTAAATTCAATGGCTCGCAAACGGCTTATCATCATGTTTCCCATTAAAACGCAATGGATATGGATATCCCAAGTTCAGACATGCCCACCTCGGATTAGCTAGCACTTGGGTCACTGCTTCACTTGGGTATTCGTACAGATTTGGTGACCGAGGGCAACCGACAGTAGTCAGTCGCGCCTTTTCTGATGTGATTTGGGAGCCTTGGGGATTGGTGTCCGTTCTTCGCTTCATTCGCTTCAAGGGCAGTAGGGGCCAGTTGTAGTCAACCCGCATGGCACCCATTGGAATAATTAATCTGGTTGGTGGTTTGGAACATGAATTTTATTTTTCCATATATTGGAAAGAATGATCCATGAATATTTTCAGAGGGGTTGAAACCACCAACCAGTAATGTATACTCCACTGATTCCTAACAATTTCCAAACCAAACCGCAAAACCATGTCTTGACTATTTCAAACTTCCCAATCCTGTGAATGGTGTGATACTCTATTCGTTCGGGCTGGCTTGTTGCTGCCTTGGACATAGATTTCACGGCCCTCTCTGATCCTCGGTGGCTGGGTTGAAAGCCGGGATGCTTCATCCATTCCCTGCAGTATCCTACGGTCATCGAACGTGGCAATGGAAAATCCATGTCTCTATAAATTTCCATTGCAACGGTATGTAACGGTATGTAGCGGTATGTAATGGTATGTAATGGTATGTGATGGTATTTGATGGTGTGTGATAGTATTTGATGGTATGATATGATAAATTTCCCAGTAAAACCTCCATTTATTTCTGGCATATTCTATTGCCGCGTTTGATGACCGGTTCCGGTATTTCATTCTATTTCCAATTGATGAGTATTTATCTAAGGGTGGCTAAGTGGCTAAGGGGGTCTCAGGTGTTGGCTGGGAATCTTAAGGGGGTCCTATTGGATTCTCATGGGGCCTTCAAGATTTCAAGAAGACCTCTGCAAATACATCCCTTTGCCGCCTTGTGAATGTATCCATACCATTTATATATATATATACTTAATATATACATACAATATATATATATACAGGTCATACTTTCCAATTGTTTTTATTTGGGACATATCCGTATCCATACTATTGTCCAATTGGTGAAGATAGTAGTAATTCCGTATGGTCCTTCATGCCTAGAGACCTAGTTCGCTTCGTAGCCGGGCCAACTGTTTCGATCAACGGATCCATACAAGTGACCTTTAAATGGAGATTTAACCATCCTTTATCGATATGTTTTTCTGTTTCAATCAACACATGGGAATATTTCATTGATAAAATATAGTCGATTGGTTATTCTAGGATTATTCTACCCGGGGTATTGGTTGTTACGACCCTTTTCACAGGGATCACCATACACATCAACCAAGCAGCATAATGCAGTGGGATAGGGATATTGTTCATGGATCAAATTGGAAGGTGTGGAATTTAACCACCAATATTAATAGAAACTGGTGGAATTGGAGGCAATGTCTCACTTGTTCCAGCTGTTGTTTGATGATTATATAATGATATACAATTATTATGTTTACTCATAGTTTCACATTGTTTGACGGTGCTTCATTGATAAAGGAGTGACAGCGTTTTTGTTCATGGAAGCACATCAAATTAAAGGCATTTCTTGCTAAGGGCACTGGTCTTCATTTTGTCAATTTGGAGAATCTCCCCTCAATAATGGGCTCAAAGTGTGAATGAGACACACTATGGTCGCAGCCCAGTCTTGTATCCTTGTGCGTGTAGCTGTCAGAATGTTGCTAAGTAGTTAGCTTTTTTGTGGGATATCACCCCTCAATACAAAGCGCATCGATTCTATTGGTTCATACGCCGAATCCACCATCCATGGTGTGGTCGGTTGACCCCGGGCAGCCTGGGAAATCTCCGCTCAGAAAGGACATGCGACTATCGCTACGGTGAAATCTACGCTCGGGCAGTCCTGTCTGGTCCTCTCCGGTCCCTCCGCAACGGCGGTCACAGCAACTTTTAAGATGCTGTCTGCGCAGGCCCCGCAATGTCGCGCGGGGTCAGCGTCTGTCGCGCGGTGTCCAGTGGCACTGGGTCCTCGCGAAGGAAACAACGCAACAACGCAACTGTACCGTTCCCATGAAAAATGGTGATTTTCCATAGCTATGTTAGTTTACCAGAGGGTAAATTAAACAGGAACCGTTTGTTCTGTAGCTCTGGAATGACAACATGTGACCTCGCACCTCACCATAATGATTGATGCTGGGGACCACATGATCCAAAGTAATGTTTGAAATCATGTAATTGTCCAATTTTCTATCACTACAACCAAACTTAGTTAATGTTTTTTTCGTGATTTGCCCTCAGTCTGTGCGAACTACGATGGAAATCCAAGTGTTTCACTACAGAAATAGCTTGATGTCGCAGCCAGGCGGATCGGAGTTCAGATCTTTGCTACCGAGCCTCTAGAGCTCTGACTGATATCAATTGATGATCTATACTAGGCCAATCTTAGATGGGTAGAAACTCATCCGCTATAGTCTTTTGGTATGGGATTATCTACGTCAACACATTTTTTCTCATTAGGACATGAGCAATCATCAAGATTCGAACAGACCGTATTCTCAGACAAACCCTGACATGAGTTTCAATAGATGCTTCTTGATGAATGAGTCTTTACCTATCGAAGCATCTGGGGAATGAACATCAATTCCCCCCAAGTATTTCATGCCCCCACAGGTACACTCTGAGTCTATTCATTTTGACTTCCTTGGTGGCCCACAAAACATTCTTCCTGGCTCATCCGGTGATATTTTGACAATGCGGCCCCCAGTTCCAAGTTGCTACTCGGGATGAGATGGATACCTGTTAAACTTGGAGATTTCCATAGCAATCCGTTAAATTCCCAAAGGCTACAGTACCATATGTGGAGGCAATTTTTATATCCATCAGTCCTAGTTGTGTTGGTGTTTGCCAGCGCATCAGGGAATTATATGGAATTATTTCATTTATTCCATCATCCCCCCACAAACTACTGGATCTTCCTCTTCCAATGTCTTCATCCAGGTTTCATATTTTTATCGGGGGGGTGATCGCAGAATTTATTGAGATTTATCCGCAAATTCATCTCTGGGTGGTGGTTTGGAACATTTTTTATTTTCCATAATACATGGGATAATCCTTCCCATTGACTAATATTTTTCAAGATGGTTAAAACTACCAACCAGATCACTTCCCTTTGTTTATATTTGTTATACCCCGGTTCTATGGTCCCGCTGGAATTTGATGAATCATCCCCGCATCATCCACCATGGTGACGGGGGATGTTTCATATGTCCGTGGATATCAAGAACTAGTTGTTTTATGATAGATAGACTTGGTTTATTATACAGTAAGCCATAGTAAGTCTATAATAATTGGTTTATGGTGTACTTATATATATAATCATATAAAATCATATATAGTCATATATAATCATATTTAATCATATATAATCATATTTAATCATGTATAAACATATATAATCATATATAATCATATATAATTATATTTAATCATATATAATCATATTTAATCATGTATAAACATATATAATCATATATAATCATATATAATTATATTTAATCATATATAATCATATATAATCATGTACAAACATATATAATCATATATAATCATATATAATCATATATAATCATATATAATCATATATAATCATATATAATCATATTTACATATACATATATACATATATACATATATACATATATACATATATATATATGTATGTGTAATTATGTATGTTTATATCTATATATATATATAAAGCGTTAATGTTGGATGTTGGACGGGACATATGATTTATTCATATTCATTCCAACTTAACTTCGTGCGAGGGCATCCAAAATTCGATGTTTCATTTGCTGGTGAGGACCCAAGTGTAAGATAGTTCAAGCAAATATCCAGCATCGCTGAGTTCTTGCGAAAGTTCTACCGGCGTTGGCAATGGATTAGTTGATTGGTAACATCACCGGTAACCATGCGAGCCATTAGAAATACCTTGGTTGATTGGTTACTATACGGACTTATACTACCTAATTTGCTGGGGATTGTGATAACCCATAGTAGGGAAACCCGTTTTCAACCAACTAGTATAATGAGATGGGCTAGGGGATATTTCTAATGGCTCATGTTTCTTTTTCCAGACATCAATGGGGTTCCTGTAAACTTTCCCTCCGAGTCTAGGAAAGGGCAGTTTTTGTTGCGGATGACAAGGTTCAGTGTAGTAAACCCAGAGTCAATCAGTCCTGGTTGGTGGTTTGGAACATTTTTTATTTTTCCATGTATTGGGAATAATAATCCCAGAGGGGTGCGGATACCACCAACCAGAGTCTGGTTTTACGGTGGTATTTCTCGTTCAAAAAAACCAGGCCCCAGAAGTCACTTAAAGTTGGAGTTTTCTTTCGAAGGGAGTTCCCAAAAAATTGATGTAGCATCCTGGAGAGAACAAAGGTTGCTTGAACTCACCATATGAATTGTGGTTGATGTTTATGGTAGCTATAATTTTAGTTAAGGGATGTATCAAATGTATGAAAAAAACATCACAGAACGTTTTTGGCGGCCAGCCTTGGTATAGCCACAAACCAAACCATTGGATTTTCAATGATTTCTAAGTCCCTATTTGAGACAAACCCATATGTGGTGTTCCTTTTCAATTCTCAGCTTGTTTGTTACTTAAATCAACCAGAATTTTCGATTTCTATACCAGAGAAGAAATTGTTTTTTTTCACAGTTGCATCATGTTTGACAACGTTTGGCCAAGCTCCATGCTTCCCACATTCGCTAACATCGTTGGTTCAACTAGACGACGGATGGCCCGAGAGCGTAGAGGAGCAGGGTCTTCTCTTGTTAGTATGGAGACGCAATATTAGAAACGATATATGAAAGCTGTGTTATAGGCAGTCGAGAAGAGGAGTATCAAGACAAAATAGTGAGAAGTGCAAGACAATAGTTTGCATCGCAAACACTTTTACACACAGACGCTTTTACACACAGACGCTTTTACACACAAAGCTTTTACCCACAGAAGCTTTTACCCACAGAAGCTTTTACACACAGAAGCTTTTACATACAGAAGCTTTTACACACAGAAGCTTTTACATACAAACACTTTTACACACAGACGCTTTTACACACAAACGCTTTGACACACAGACGCTTTTACACAGACGCTTTACACACAGACCCTTTTACACACAGACGCCTTTACACACAGACACTTTTACACACAGACGCTTTTTACACACAGACACTTTTTACACACAGACGCTTTGACACACAAACACATTTACACACCGACGTTTTTACACACAGACGCTTTTTACACACAGACGCTTTTTACACACAGACGCTTTGACACACAAACACATTTACACACAGAGGCTTTTACACACAAACGCTTTTACACAAACACTTTTACACACAAACACTTTTACACACAGACGCTTTTACACACAGACGCTTTTACACACAGAGACTTTTACACACAGAGACGCTTTTACACACAGAAGCTTTTACACACAGACGCTTTTACACACAGACGCTTTTACACACAGACGAAAGAGTTGCTCCGGCACAGGAAAAATCGCAATTTTACCTTTTACATACAAACACTTTTACACACAGACGCTTTTACACACAAACGCTTTGACACACAGACGCTCTTACACACAGACGCTTTTACACACAGACCCTTTCACACACAAACGCCTTTACACACAGACACTTTTACACACAGACGCTTTTTACACACAGACACTTTTTACACACAGACGCTTTGACACACAAACACATTTACACACAGACGCTTTTACACACAGACGCTTTTTACACACAGACGCTTTTTACACACAGACGCTTTGACACACAAACACATTTACACACAGAGGCTTTTACACACAAACGCTTTTACACAAACACTTTTACACACAAACACTTTTACACACAGAGGCTTTTACACACAGACGCTTTGACACACAGACGCTTTTACGCACAGACGCTTTTACACACAGACTTTTACACACAGAGACGCTTTTACACACAGAAGCTTTTACACACAGACGCTTTTTACACACAGACGCTTTTACACACAGACGAAAGGGTTGCTCCGGCACAGAAAAAATCGCAATTTTACCTCAGTTTCTACCGATCGACCCTCATTTCGTGCGAAAGGGTTGCTCCGGCACAAGTCAAATCGCAATTTTACCTCAGTTTTTGCCGATCGACCCGCATTTCGTGCGAAAGGGTTGCTCCGGGGCAAGTAAAATCGCAATTTTACGTCAGTTTTTGCCGATCGACCTTCATTTCGTGCGAAAGGGTTGCTCCGGGGCAAGTCAAATCGCAATTTTACCTCAGTTTTTGCCGATCGACCCTCATTTCGTGCGAAAGGGTTGCTCCGGGGCAAGTAAAATCGCAATTTTTCCTCAGTTTTTGACGATCGACTCTCATTTCGTGCGAAACGGTTGCTTTAGCACAAGTAAAATCGCAAATTTACCTCAGTTTTTGCCGATCGACCCTCATTTCGTGCGAAAGGGTTGCTCCGGGGCAAGTAAAATCGCAATTTTACCTCAGTTTTTGCCGATCGACCCTCATTTCGTGCGAAAGGGTTGCTCCAGGGCAAGTCAAATCGCAATTTTACCTCAGTTTTTGCCGATCGACCCTCATTTCGTGCGAAAGGGTTGCTCCGGCACAAGTCAAATCGCAATTTTACCTCAGTTTTTGCCGATCGATCCTCATTTCGTGCGAAAGGGTTGCTCCAGGACAAGTCAAATCGCAATTTTACCACAGTTTTTGCCGATCGATCCTCATTTCGTGCGAAAGGGTTGCTCCGGGGCAAGTCAAATCGCAATTTTACCTCAGTTTTTGCCGATCGACCCTCATTTCGTGCGAAAGGGTTGCTCCGGCACAAGTCAAATCGCAATTTTTCCTCAGTTTTTGCCGATCGACCCTCATTTCGTGCGAAAGGGTTGACGTTTCGTGACTCGCCGCCGGCACCACCCTCGGCCTTAAGAGAGAAAGATAAAAAGAAGGCGTGAGAGAGAAGGTGAGCAGGTGTGAAGATGAGAAGATGTGAAGATGGGAAGGTGTGAAGATGAGCAGATGTGAAGATGGGAAGATGTGAAGATGAGCAGATGTGAAGATGAGAAGATGTGAAGATGAGCAGATGTGAAGATGAGCAGATGTGAAGATGAGCAGATGTGAAGATGAGCAGATGTGAAGATGACCAGATGTGAAGATGAGAAGATGTGAAGATGAGCAGATGTGAAGATGAGCAGATGTGAAGATGAGCAGATGTGAAGATGAGAAGATGTGAAGATGGGAAGGTGTGAAGATGAGCAGATGTGAAGATGGGAAGGTGTGAAGATGAGCATATGTGAAGATGAGCAGATGTGAAGATGAGAAGCTGTGAAGATGGGAAGGTGTGAAGATGAGCAGATGTGAAGATGGGAAGGTGTGAAGATGAGCAGATGTGAAGATGAGAGGATGTGAAGATGAGCAGATGTGAAGATGAGAGGATGTGAAGATGAGAGAATGTAAAGATGAGCAGATGTGAAGATGAGAGGATGTGAAGATGAGATGTGAAGATGAGAGGATGTGAGGATGAGAGGATGTGAAGATGAGAGGATGTGAAGATGAAAAGATGTGAAGATGATGAGAAGATGTGAAGATGAGAGAATGTGAAGATGAAATGTGAAGATGAGAAGATGTTTTACAGACCCCCACTATTGGAAGAACCCTGCGCTCAGACGCTCTCGGGAAAAATTGGCCTCAAAAAAAACTCCGGGGATTCCCAGTAGAAGATTCGTGTGCCGGCAGAAGTGTTGATTCAGCGATTCTAAGTCGTGATTTAATTTGGTAATTTGCGGTACTTTGCACAGCTGCAAAGGATCGACACATCCAAAACACGCCTTCAGAGTGCTCAGTTTCAATCAAACTTCGTTGAGTTGAAGAGATCCAAACAGAGTCATCATATGTCATCATTCAATATCCAACATGGCTTCGACATACCTATCCGGTTTTCCGAATGACAGCTTTGGGACATTTTTTTTCGCCCATGGAATGATCTATGAAGTCCATGCCAGTGAATCACATAGTTCTCGACACGCCCTGTTGCTGGTGTGGCTGTTGGTCAACGTTATGGGAGTGTACCCCTCTCGGTTCTAAGTTGGTACGGGATGGATCAAAGCATATTCAACCTATAATGGATAGCATATTTAGAGATGAACATCTATCAATCCCAGCCATTTGCTGGCAGCTTGAAGCTATGCCCCAGTTAGTTCGATATGGTTTACCTATTGAAAATGGTGAGTTTCGATGAGCTAGATGCTATAGTACTTGAGGATTTTTCCCTTGCAGAAAACTTGAAGCTGAAACCTCCATTTTTTTCACGCTGCTTTGGAGTGATCATGGAAAAATTGTGATGGGCGAAATTGAAGCACTCCGTTGGTGTGCCATCGGTGGAAGCCGCCTCGGAAGAAGTTTTCTATGTGAGGTCAATCTAAAATGCACTTCCTGCCGCATAGATCAACCATGAGCCGTGAACAGATTGGCTACCGCTAGTTTTGACATTTGTGGTCGGTGCAGATTCTAGGGCTTGAGTCGATTGTGTGCTGTGGGACTGGAGACTTAGGCTAAGGAAAGCCAAAATTGGGATGAAAACCCTTGAATTCTGATTGCTGCCGTATTGTCTTTTTCCTTAGTACACATCTGACGCGGTCATCTAAAGTGATGTTCAAAGCCCTGCTTTGCATGAAATTCAGTGGCTACATGGCTCCGAAATGTCGGTGTTCGGACCGTTCGGAGTCAGGTGTGTATGTGTATATCTATAAGTTCATGTGAATCCATGGCATGCAAATCCATGTGGTGGCTGGATGTCCGAATCGTCCATCCCTCCACCGAAAAAAAAGAAACACGCCCCGCACGCCGCTTGATCTGTGTGAAGTACCGGCCTGCACTAAGGATTTGTGAGGTTGCTGGGGTTATAGACGCCAATGTTATGCAATTATCAAAAACCTGGATTTGCTGAAGATTAGATTTGCTTTACATAAAATAACTTAACTCGGTTCAAGAGCTATACTCTGTAGAGGGCCTAGAGGGTATATACGTATATACATATAGCTTCCGCATTTATTTACAACATATATGGGCAATATGCGTCACATATGCCCCAACAATTGTTTTTTCACATATGTGCAAATGTCCGTAAGATCTGATTTTATGTAAATAAGATCTTGCGGACATATATTATATGTCCGTAAGACCTTATTTACGTAAAACAAGATCTTGAATCTTAAATATTTGATATGTAATACATAAATGTAATGCATATGTAATGCATATGCAACTGCAAATGTGTACACAAATGTCTACATGGATATATGTATATGATCATGTCCGCCTGTACTCTACAGAAACCTGGCCCACATAGCTCTTGAATCAAGATAAAAAATAACCATTGAATGATCCAGGTCCATCATTTGGGCAATTTGAAAATATGACTTATTTTTGGAGGCCCCGAATCAGCCAGTTGCAAGTTACGATGGTGCCTTCCCTAGAACCAAACCTCAAACGATAGGTCTATTTTGTTTCATAAACCCATTTTGTTTCAGGACTGAGTCAAATCTTTCCAACAGAACGGGCGTTTTTGTTTAATGTGGGTGGGTATCTTTGGGAGGTGTCCCTGTCATATTCACGAAAGGGAAAGTTTCCAACATCACATTTGTCTGCTGGACGAGGTTTATCTTCTATATCACCAATTTGAATCCATGTTTGGGACTTTGGGAACATATGGGTCTAAAATAGGATTTATCCAGCAAATGGCTATTTTACTAGAGAAAATGTTGATTGACGATCAACTCCAAGGGGTACTATATCCCAAATCACTAATCTCTAGCTTTGGGGTCATGGATCTAGTGAACAAAACCCAGTGAAGATTGGACTTGGGCTCTTAATGGATATGCTGTAACCGTGGCAATACCATAGGTTTGGATATGGGGCTTCGAAAATTATGACATATTATGACATATTCTTCTGACAATATATATATTTATATAAATAGATATAGTTAGATAATGTTAGATATAGATAGATTTAAATAGATATATGATATAGATAGATATAGATAGATATAGATAGATATAGATAGATATAGATAGAGATAGATAGAGAGAGATATAGATAGAGAGAGATATAGATAGAGATAGATAGAGATAGATAGAGATAGATAGAGATAGATAGAGACAGATAGAGATAGATAGAGATAGATAGAGATAGATAGAGATAAATAGAGATAGATAGAGATAGATAGAGATAGATAGAGATAGATAGAGATAGATAGAGATAGATAGAGATAGATAGAGATAGATAGAGATAGATAGAGATAGATAGAGGTAGAAAGAGATAGATAGAGATAGGTAGAGGTAGATAGAGGTAGATAGAGATAGATAGAGATAGATAGAGATAGATAGAGATAGATAGAGATAGATAGAGATAGATAGAGATAGATAGAGATAGATAGAGCTAGATAGAGATAGATAGAGATAGATAGAGATAGATAGAGATAGATAGAGATAGATAGAGATAGATAGAGATAGATAGAGATAGATAGAGATAGATAGAGATAGATAGATATAGATAGATATAGATAGATATAGATAGATATAGATAGATATAGATAGATATAGATAGATATAGATAGATATAGATAGATATAGATAGATATAGATAGATATAGATAGATATAGATAGATATAAATAGATATAGATAGATATAGATAGATATAGATAGATATAGATAGATATAGATAGATATAGATAGATATAGATAGATATAGATAGATATAGATAGATATAGATAGATTTAGATAGATTTAGATAGATATAGATATATATAGATATATAGATAGATATATAGATAGATATAGATAGATATAGATAGATATAGATAGATATAGATAGATAGAGATAGATAGAGATAGATAGAGATAGATAGAGATAGATAGAGATAGATAGAGATAGATAGAGATAGATAGATAGATTAGATAGATTAGATAAGAAAGAAAGAACGATAGATAGATAGATAGATAGATAGATAAATCTACCTGGCAGGAAGAGCCCCCATTTTTGTTTGTTGGTTTATAACCCCCATAAACTAGTTCGATATATCATATATCACCATGAAACCACCCGTTTAGCCTTAGCCTGGTGATAAACCAACAAAGCTAACGTAAAACGGGGCTCCACATTGTCGTACTTGGTGGTCGGTTTTTAGATAGAATACATGTAAATACTTATAGCACTTGACCTACTTACACAAACTTACAAGTTAACTTAGGAAACTTAACTTTTTAATTGTAGCTCTAAGTAACATAAGTTAAATATAAGTAACTTGCAAGTTTTTTAAGTTATTTTAAGTTATTTTGAACATGAAAGGAGAGGTATTTTAGCAGTTTTTTTCTTCATCATTGCGTTTTGCATTTTTATTTTTTGTGTTGTAGAAACCTTTGTTTCGTAAGTTTTCTTCGAATTTCTTTGCTGCACTTGAAAATTTGATGATGTTTTTAAACTTTGGGTTGGACAATCTTAATTTGGAAAAAATAAAAATGAGAGAGTTGCTGCCCAAAGGGCCGCAGGATAGAACATCCACGGACGACCAAAGGCGTGCGACGTGTCATTCTAATTCGGTTTGGTTTCATATCATATGATGTCATTGTACGAAAGCATGAACCAAAAAGACCACAATATACCTGAATGTGTATGGATGTGTATGGATGTGTAAGGATGTGTAAGAATGTGTAAGTCAAAAAAAAATCCACTTACACATGTGTAAACCAAAAAAAATCCACTTACACATGTGTAAACCCCAAAAAAATCCACTTACACATGTGTAAACCCAAAAAAAATCCACTTACACATGTGTAAAAATGTGTAAAAATGTGTAAAAATGTGTAAAAATGTGTAAAAAATGTGTAAAAATGTGTTTTGCATTTTCTGTTTTTTGCAAAATATGATATGCCTTTGCTGTCATATACGCGTTTTCTCTCAGGCCTCAGTCAAGATCAAAACAGGGGCTGTGGCCTCATGATCTTTCCAAGGGCCCGAACGCTTTTTACTTCGTATCCATCCTGTTGTCCAAACGAGAAGAGGACAAGATATCAACAAAAAAACTCAGAATCACAAAACTTTTCCCGATAGGCTTCTCATAGAGCCGCCTTCCGACAAAAATATCAAAAAATAAAAAAATGTGGTTTTAATTCGTTTCCAACCCAAACCTTGTTTTTTATATGTTTTTATTCCAACACAAAAAATAATAGCTTTAAAAATCCAAAAAAGTTAAGTTTCCTAAGTTACTTATAAGTTATTTAAGTTGTTTTTTGTTAACTCAAAACAAAATAACTTAAAAAAACTTACCATCTAGTTTATCTTTGGTAACTACTTACAACTACCGTAAAATAAGATACAAACTTAGTTTACTTAGCTTAGATACACTAGGGTTGTAACTACCTTACAACTAGGTTACAAGTTACTTGCAAGTGCTGTAAACCAAAACCGACCACCAAGTAAGTGAGAACACTGGTATTTGTTGCCCCAGTTTGTAAGCCCTTGATAGTGTATATATTTCTGACAACATCCAAATATTCTACGGTACCAAACATGCCACAGGTAAATCATACGTACTGTAGTTGCCTAATATACCATGTGCATAAATACATCAAATATACCAAATACGACATTAAGAGGGGTTAGTAAGATTGATTTTCATATTGATTAGCTTCCAAGCAACACCTAATTTTCAAGTGATGCACCAGTGCTTAGTTACCCTTCGGTAATGTGGATTCGTGGATCATCATTGCACCTCCACTGCGGGGATGTCCCACGGGATTTCTTCTGGAGGTGGCGGTGGAGCTTTGTTCTTCCCTGGCAGCAAGACGAGCGAGACTTGGGCGAGATTTGGCTGGAGAAAAATCACCGATTTTTTGGGGATTCTTCCATGGTATGTCATGGAATCAACATGAATCAACCAATCGGAAAGTTGTTCATCAGCTAATGTCAACCCTGGATGAATAAACCCCGTTTACCGCTGTGACTAATTGGGAGGGTATACGATTTATGTACCATATAAAATGACTATTTGGAGGCTACCCCCTAATTAATTAAAGGACCGGATAACCCCACATGTTACCAACTTCTTTAGATTTAGACTGACCGGGAAGAGGAAGTATAAGAGTGATGGAGCGGTGATGGTGGGTGAGTTTGTGTGTATGTATGTATGTTCATGTACAGTGAGTGAGTGAGAGTGTGAGTGAGTGATGCGAGTGTGGTGTGTGTGAGTGAGGGATGTGAGAGTGAGTGAAGTGAGTGAAGTGAGTGAAGTGAAGTGAAGTGAAGTGAAGTGAAGTGAAGTGAAGTGAAGTGAAGTGAAGTGAAGTGAAGTGAGTGAGTGAGTGGGTGAGTGAGTGAGTGTGGTTGTGTGAGAGCTATCTATCTATCCATCTATCCATCCATCCATCCATCCATCCATCGATCTTTGTGTGTATGTGTGTGACTGAGAGTGTCAGTGAGTGAGTGAGTAAGTGACTGAGTGAGTGTGAGTGAGTGAGAGTGAGCGAGTAAGGGAGTGTGAGTGAGTGAGTGAGTGCCAAGGGACGCCAAAGCATACATCCGACCCCTTGGCAGTCCACATTGCCCCACACCTGCCACGCAAAATGCACATTGTCCCACGCTTGCCACGCAAAAGAGGCGGAGCCCAAGGGACGCCAGGGCGTACATCCGACCCCTTGGCAATGCACATTGTCCCACGCCTGCCACGCAAAATGCACATTGTCCCACGCCTGCCACGCAGAGGCGGAGCCCAAGGGACGCCAGGGCGTACATCCGACCCCGCACCCCTGCCTGCCACGCAAAAGAGGGAGCCCAAGGGACGCCAGGGCGTACATCCGACCCCTTGGCAATGCACATTGTCCCACGCCTGCCACGCAAAAGAGGCGGAGCCCAAGGGACGCCAGGGCGTACATCCGACCCCTTGGCAATGCACATTGTCCCACGCCTGCCACGCAAAAGAGGCGGAGCCCAAGGGACGCCAGGGCGTACATCCGACCCCTTGGCAGTGCACATTGTCCCACGCCTGCCACGCAAAAGAGGCGGAGCCCAAGGGACGCCAGGGCGTACATCCGACCCCTTGGCAGTGCACATTTTCCCACGCCTGCCACGCAAAAGAGGCGGAGCCCAAGGGACGCCAGGGCGTACATCCGACCCCTTGGCAATGCACATTGTCCCACGCCTGCCACGCAAAAGCGGCGGAGCCCAAGGGACGCCAGGGCGTACATCCGACCCCTTGGCAGTGCACATTGTCCCACGCCTGCCACGCAAAAGAGGCGGAGCCCAAGGGACGCCAGGCATCCGACCCCTTGGCATGCACATTGTCCCACGCCTGAGGCGGAGCCCAAGGGACGCCAGGCTGGGCGTACATCCGACCCCTTGGCAGTGCACATTGTCCCACGCCTGCCACGCAAAATGCACATTGTCCCACGCCTGCCACGCAAAAGAGGCGGAGCCCAAGGGACGCCAGGGCGTACATCCGACCCCTTGGCAATGCACATTGTCCCACGCCTGCCACGCAAAGAGCTGAGTGAGTGAGTGAGTGAGTGAGTGAGTGAGTGTGAGTGAGTGAGTGAGTGAGTGAGTGAGTGAGTGAGTGAGTGAGTGAGAGTGAGTGAGAGTGAGTGAGTGAGTGAGTGAGTGAGTGTGTGTGAGTGAGTGTGAGTGAGTGTGAGTGAGTGAGAGTGAGTGAGTGTGAGTGAGTGAGTGAGAGTGAGTGAGTGTGAGTGAGTGAGTGTGAGTGAGTGAGAGTGAGTGAGTGAGTGTGAGTGAGTGTGTGTGAGTGAGGTGAGTGAGTGAGTGAGAGTGAGTGAGTGAGTGAGAGTGAGTGAGTGTGAGTGAGGGAGGGAGGACGGGGGAGGAGGAGGAGGAGGAGGAGGACGAGGAGCGGATACAGAACTAAAAACAAAAACCCCACACGTCAATGTGGGGAATAAACCATGGTTTATTAATCCGGGGTTGACATTTAATAGAACATTATAGAACTAGCAGGGTACTCCAGCAATGTATAAACAGCAGCAACGACACTCCAAAATCCTCAAAAGATAAGGCATCAACCGGTGTTTTGTTCACCAGCACGCTGGGTCTGTTTTTGAGAGGTACTCATGGATTGGTCAATGTCTTGGGTTTATGGAGATTACATGTTTCGCAGTCTGGTTGGGTGATGTTTCAGCACATTTTTCCACCGCCTCATTATATACTTTTCAGGCATAATGTTGACCTCTGATGAATAACACCCCCCACCCCTCAACGTCTCTAAATAAAAGTTCGGAAAAAATATTCTTCCAGTGATCCCCGCCCTGAAATTCTGACATAGTTTCTGACATACCATCTGGAAGTATATTTGTAGTATATATGGCATATTTATTCTGGCAGTCTATCTGACATTCTTTCTGGCGTATACTTTGAATTGCTTTGACTTTCTTTCTGACTTTCTATCTGGCATCTATTTGACATGCTTTCTGGCACACATTCTGACATTCTTTCTGGCATTCTATCTGGCATCTATTCTGACATTCTATCTGGCATCTCCTCAGGCATTCATTCTGGCATTCTTTCTGGCATCTATTCTGACATTCTCTGACATTCTTTCTGGTAGTCTATCTGGCATCTATTCTGACGTGCTTTCTGGCATTCTATGTGACTTCTCTCTGGCATCTGGCTGAGGTCCAGCAGTGCCCACTGAGATCTGGCGCCCGCGGTTGGGTCCGGTAGTGCTCACTGAGATCTGGAGTTCGTGGTTGAGGTCTGGCAGTCCCCACTGAGATTTGGCGCTCGCGGTTTAGGCCCGGCAACATCTGGAGCTAATAGTTGAGGTCCGGCAGTGCCCGCTCAGATCTGGAGTTCGCTGTTGGGGGAAGGAGGAAGGAAGGAGGGACGGAAGGAGGGAAGGAGGGAAGCAACTCCAATAAAATCTAGAGGCCTCACCTGGCAGTTGGGAAACAACTCGATTGATTTTGTTCTTCGAAATAGTATTGCCAGTGTAACTAGTGCACTGCCAATACTTTATCGAAGACATCACTGCAAGATTTGTGATGTTTGATTGATTTTGCCGTCCTGTACCTGGGTAATCAGACCCTCCGGTACTCAAACATGGCTAGCTGAAAAATCCACCAGCAGTAGTTCGATCATTCTCACAGCTACGAAATTTTACAATCCTCCACAGTTTTTACGGCTTTACAATATGATTTGCCTATGAAAAGTGGTGATTTTCCAGTCAGCCCTGGTAGTTAACTGGAGGGTATGACATGCTGTTTGCCTTTCCATGCCTTTCCTTGTCCGCCAAGGAGCTCGAGCACGCAGGCCCCGGCCTTGGTTCATGTGGGAGCGAAGCTTGATATTTAGGACCCACAATCGCTCATTGTGCTATTTATCCACCTGGAAATTTTCTAATTAATTAAATGCCGGTGTGTACCACCAAAATTCTGTATGTTTACTGGGACTAAAAAACAAATAACACCAAAAAATGGATTAAATCTGCACATGTTAAAGAATTATTATTACATAGATAAAATTAAAATAAAATCGAAATATAGTATTGTACATATTGATTTTGTTTTGGGATTTTGGCCGTATGCAAAGAAATTGAAGAGGGGGTTAGGGGACAAAATATTTTTTGAGATGTTGGATAGATATGACCGAAATTCAGAACCTGGGAGATAAAAAATTACTATATTTCTAAAATAATTTTTGATGTAATATGGATGTTATAACTAACATCTCCATAATTTAACATCATTGTATGGGTATTGAACCATTCGTTTTGAAGGAGTTTTCGTTTCTATCGCTTTGAAGACCTGATGCCATCAGACCAAGGCTGCCATGGAAATCGTCATCGTTCCTGTGCCACCAATGGCGCCTGTGCGACTTCGAACCGGACCAGACGGCCTATGTTCTCTCCTTGCATCATCCTGGCTAAAGCAAAGCGACTCCATCGCTTCTTTATCAATTTCGCGGCCATTTTGACCAAGTACCAATGAGTCAGAGTTGTATTTCAGGGCCAAAAAATGTTTGTTGCTGATCTGCTCGCATTTTGTGCTTGGCTTCAGAACTAAAATCACCCATCTAACGAGTTCGATGTATCTACCATGACCCTAGGTAGCTTAATTAGGAACATGGATGCAGTAAACTAACTTCGCCAACGGTTTGGGGCACCACCTTGTGGTACTTGGTTCGTGTTTGTGCTTATCGCACTTTTGAGTGGGTTTCAAACCCGCAAACACGAACCACCAAGGTGGTGCCTCAAATCCTCAACTAAATTGGTTGTTAGCTTAAGTAGTTTGATTATAGCCAGGTTTACAACATGGTCTACGCATGTCTATGTTAAACATATCGAACTACTTGGACAGGAACATTCCAACAGACATAACATTTGATGGCTCAAGTTGCATTAAATATATTAAATCATATTCAATGCATTAGAATCCCATTAAATCCTCATTTCCAATGGTTGTGTATCCCAAAAGCCAGGGGTCACCACATTCTCTTGGCAAGTCCAAGTTGCTGGTGTCAGGATGGAGAGAGCGAAGGGTTCCAAGGGCCGCCAAAAAGCAGCAGCGCAGGCAGGATGTTTGACCCTGACGTCAGCATTTTGTGGCGATTGAATCAACCATGTTCTGATGGGTTTAAACTTATTATCAGGATGGTTTGTAGATGATACGAGAGACCAAATTCCGGAAACTGCATCCCATCTCAAGTGCTGCAACACAGTCAATCGTTTTTTTGATCTAGGGATAGAAGAGCTATATTGAGATGTGACTGGGATATGGTAATTAAACGTAATTGAGATTAATTAACTGATTGTACTGTACGTCACTTAAAATATACATCCCATGACCCTCCCAGGGTTCCCATGGGTTTTTTGAGAGCTACTGATTGACCACCACCGTCCCAATGGTGAGTTGGGACGGGTCCTTGGTCGTTGGTCGAATCCAAGTTCCATGATGGTTGGGATGGGGAGAAACGCCTCGACAGCGCTGAGTTCCTGTTTAGGAATGGTTAATACTTATTACTGGTGGGTGGTTTGGAACCATGGAATTTTATGACTTTCCATATATTGGGAATAGTAGTCCCAACTGACGAACTCCATCATTTTTCAGAAGGGTTGAAACCACCAACCAGATACTTATTATGGTTTTATTATGATTTTGGTTGTAGGATATTCATGGATATTCCATTTATGTCCATTTATGTTCACTTATGTCCACTTATGTCCATTTATGTCCACTTATGTCCATTTATGTCCGTCCATTATTGTTTTAAGATGTTTTAAGTGGAATGTCACAATGTCAGACAAATTGGGACCCCTCTTTGGTGGGGGGCTACTACAGGTTTCTTGAACAGATTCTGATTTTCAGATTGAAAGAATTGATATGATATACCCATTTATATCCATTTATCATATGTTGATAATTTAATCAGTCTGATATTTACCTCATATATACATCATATGTTCATATATATATACATATGTGCATATATGTGCATCACATGTTCATTTTGCTCCAACATTTCTGTTTTATCAGGTTCCATATCAAGCTGTCATTGATTTCTGTAGACGATCCTGGAAGATCTCCGAAAGTCGCGGTTGAAACAACTAGGGTATTTGTTTGGGTTTATGTGATATATATATATATACACACATAATGTTTGTATATATTTATATATTATATATGTGTATTAAAATAGATAATACATTTATTATATTATATATATATATTATAATATATATATATATATCAACAAAGTATACTTTTTACACACATATATATATATATATACAGTATATATATATACACAGTGTGTATATATATATATATTCAACTTGTTCATGGGTGTTTTCAACCAACAAGCAAAACTGGCCGGCTCTACATTATTGCACAAATTCAACCCATGATAAACTAAAAAACACCAATTTACCAATAGAAAAGTTACCCATGTTTTTAGTAGTTAGTCAGCAGAATGTATTGATTTACGGTTGACATTACCATCATGAGCAGATTGCCTGTTTCCAATACTTCTCTAAGCCAATTGAGAACTTAAGTGGCCATTGAAATCGGGAACTGCCATTTTTGACCACTTTCACCCGCCAAATCCGTTACATGGAACCCTAAAGAAGTTCCCAATGCGAACATTCTTTTTCAGACCTATCTAATCTCTGGGTTCAAAATGGAATGATGATAGAAAGTGGGGCTGCCCAAGGATAGCTAAGTTGGTTAAACTAACAAGTACTATAGTTAATGGTAGACCTCTAGTGAGTGGCGGTTACAAGTCAGCACACATAAGGGGCCCACCTTGGATGTAGTTGGCGTGAGATGTCTCTATCCTTGGTGGTTGACTCACCAGGGTTTTGATGTTTATATATCTAAATCCTATTAGATTCCCATGATCTTGTAGATATTCCCAATGCTTATAACCAGTTATCATTGAACCACATTACAGGTGGTTTATCCTACTCATGAACTAGATTGCAACACCGATCGGAAAAGTGGGCAAATACCTGACCCCATTTCACCAAGTGCCTATCCATCAATATCCTACAGGATGGGCCCCCCCAGTTATGTTTATTGGTTTATAAACCATTATAACCCCCCTGAAAACTAGTTCGTTTTATATACCAGCCATAAACCATCGTTTTTTTCGCCACTGAAATAAGGCGACGGTTCACGCAACAACCAACGGGGGCCCCATCCTGTACAATATCAAATCAGGAGGCGGGAAATCGATCACTCCTGGATTAACATTATAGCAACAGCAAAAATAGATAGAACAATTGCTGGTCGGTGGTTCGGACATTTTTTCCCCAATAGTTGGGATGATGATCCAATCTGACTAATATTTGGACTTCACCAGATAGCTGATGATACGGATGCTGATCAGTGTGTCACAGTGTGGGATCCTCTGCTTGTGACTGGCCTTGTCCAGCAGGATGTCCCTGCCACTTGGTCTCAGTTGGTTGCTGCCTTGCGACCTATGACAACTGTTGTCTCTGCGGTTGTGTTGGGGGGTCATTGGGTCCTGTTGGTTTGGAGGATTGACACAGTTGGGGCAAGGCTGCACACGTTGGCTGTTACGGTGGAATATGAGCCCGTCCTGGAATCCCTGAGTCGGGTGATTGAACTGTACCGTGGGGGGGCAAGAGGTGTCTGGAAAGCTCATGGGCCTGGATTTACGCCCAGTGGTTACTGTGGTGCTTTGGCTTTGGGATTTGTTCGTCATCTGTTGTGGGGGTGGCCTTTGGTTGATGACCAACCCTCTTTGCAATGGATTTCTGAGCAGATGAGGAAGGATTTTGCAGAACAACTTCCGGAACCGTGTCTCCGTCCAATGCTGGCTGGTTTGGGTCTCACAGTTCAGGCTCGTCTGGCTGACCTTCTGAGTAGGCATGGAGTGCCCACACAGGATGCGATGAGTCGTGCATCAATGGCAATCAAGGCTCTGGGGGAAGATGGAATTGGTAAGGCACTGGATTCAGACAACCAATTTAGGCAACCAATCTAGGCCACCATATATGTTCATCAAACCCTCTGAGTTGCAAACACAGATTGCCCAACGTGACAAAGACAAGCCAGTTGGACACAAGAAGCACAAGGCCCGCCCGACCAAGGGTAAGGGCAAGGGCACCCAGTCACCCGTCAGTGTTGACCCAGCTTCGCTGCGACTTGAAACTGGGATTTTCCAGAGTGAACAGGGTCAGTTGCTGCCTCAGCTTGGGTTGTCACAGGTTGGACCGTCAGCGGCTGGGGTTGTGGTTGCATCTGTGACTACCATTGAGCCCTACTTGAAAGCCAGCAACCTTTTGTCAACTGGTCCATTGGCCTTCTTTGTGGTTGATTCACCGGATGTCCCAGTTAGTGGTTTTCATGTCACTGCTGAGCGTGTCCCGTTGGTTTGTGCTGTCAATTCCGAGCCGTTGTTGATTGATGGCCACCTTGTTCAGCTTGGTGCTATGCGTGTTCAGCGAGCTCCACTACAACCAGGATGTTCTGTCCAGTCAATCCCAACTTGCGTGGTGAAGGCAATGATCTTCCGTGACCAAACACAAGTGCCATGGTCTGAGGTAGTAATGCATCCGTTGTTGCATATCTTTGCACAGGTGCCACCTCTCCAGAAGTGCCCTGACATGGAATGCTGTGGTTGTGAATGTTGGCATCGGTCCGCTGACTTCCCTATGGACACCCCGGTTTTGGAAGTGTGGGGTAAGCAATGGTTGCAGTTGGATTTCAAACATGCCTCACCAGACAAAGCAGAACTGTTCACAGCTCACATGAGGCTGCCAGAATGCATGCAAATGCAGGTCCAGCACTTCTCAGGCCATGATGGAGTGTTCCTTGAACCCAAGTCGATTGACGGCAGAAACCCATCACCGGAGTTTACTGTCATTTGGATGCCAAAGGTTGAAGAAGCTCAGCTCCTTGTGCAACGTCAGACCGTGGCTCACGTGGTGGGTATGGCCCGCGTGGTTCACAAGATGGGCTTGCGATGCCGAACAGAACATGCAGCTGAGGTTTTTTCCACATTGAGACCTGGCCAAACCTTCCTGCCGCCTGGCAAGAGGCAGACGTACCTGGTCGGCCCTTTTGAATTTGGTACCCTTCAGACCTCAGTCACACAGGTGCTGCACTCCATAGGCTGGGTGGCAAAGCCGATTCATGCAGTTGCCGCAAAAACCCATGTGCATGGTTTGATGTTCAGGGTCCAATCGGCGCAAGAACCTCCCAAGAAGGTCATCCGTATGACTCATGGCGATGTCATGATTGCCGAAGAGGATGAGACACCGGTGCCAGAAAAGGTCTTGCCGAAGGTGGTTGCCACTTCCACCACGGAGTCGATGATCTCCAAACCCTGTGAACAGGACTATATCCGGCAGCATGACCCATGGGCGAAAGCAGCCAGCCGTTTGCCGACTAAGACAGCCACGTTCCAGATCGGCAATCCCCTGGAGGACATGACACAGAAAGTCATAGCGGAGGTCATGGCGCAGATCCCCAAAGGATCCATGGAAGTTGACTCTGATGCAGGGCAGTCCAATAGAGTGGCAGCTCTGGAGCAGCAATTTCAGGAGCTACATGGTCAAACACAGGCACTTGCTGCAGCAACGCAAAAGACTGCCCAGGAGACAGCTACCCAGATGCAGGAAATCAGGGGTCAAATCCAGCAGCAAGGAACCCACTTTGAAAGTGCCATTGCCGCTCAAGCCTCAACGATCCAAGGTTTTCAAGATGCATTTCAAGAGCAGTTTCGCCAGCAGGTCAATCACCAGCAGACAATGTTGGATAACATGTTCAGCAAGCAAATGTGTCAATTCGAAACCTTGTTGGCAAAGAGACCTCGCCAAGAGTGAAGGTGCCCAGTCGTGCATCCGACTGCCATGTACGATTGGGTTGTATGCAATGGTGGTCACATGGTTGGAATTTTGCTATGGGTCTTATGGATTTTGGGCCGCGTTGGACTTCCCTGGCCCCTGGCCTTTTGGATTTCTGGCCACTCTCCGTTTTGGATGTGTGCCTTTTTTGGACTTGGTGGCGGGTTGTGGGGTTTGAAGGAAACCTGCAATGTCGCCTGGTATAACCATGAGGTGCTTAGGAACATGCACTGTGCCTTGTGGGTTGTTTTCACCTGGTGGATGGTTCACTTTCGAAGCCTAATGTGGTTTGCTCAGATGCTACTGCAGGGCTCAAACGGTGGTTGGACTTGGACTTTTTCCACCAAGAGGCAGGGTCCTGGGGGTTCCTTGTCCTTTTCAGTGTGTACAGTTTTCCGAAGATGGTATCTTTTGTTTGCACTTTGCAATTGTTTGCGCGTAGGTGAAGCCTTGCACCCAGGTCCGCATGTTGCCACTTCATGGACACTGGGCATTGCAAATCCCTCTGGGCTTAATGGCAAGTTAGACCAGGTCAACCATTTGCATGGGGACACTTGGATTTTGTCGGAAACCCACCTTTCACAGAGAGGCTTGACTGCGTTCAAAAAAGGGTTGCGTATGTTGGAAAGCCCGTGGAAGTACACAGTCCCAGGTGCTCCGTGCCAGCCGAGACAACATACTGACACAGGCGTCCACTCTGGTGTCCTGATGGTCTCCAAGCACCCAGCCCGACCATTGCCTCATGCCTTTGATGTCCAGGTTTACTCATCTGCCAGGGTGCAAGTGGCTGGGGTTGCGCTGGCGGACACTTGGGTTACAATTGGAATGATGTATGGTTTCCCTTGTAATGCTTCCCATAAGCAGGCCAGATACCAGACAGATGCTATGTTGGCAGACCTTGTTGACAGGGTTGGTTGCCAGGCAGCTGGCCCGCGGGCCATTGGAGGTGACTTCAATTTTGGGCCGGATGAACTAGGGCAGCTACACAGACTCCATACCCTGGGTTTCACAGAGGTACAAGACTTGCGTGCTTGGCGTACTGGCCACTCGGTTGAAGCAACGGGAAGGGGCTCCAAACGCATTGATCAACTGTGGATTTCCCCTGAACTTCAAAGAGCTCTTACTGGGGTTAAGGTGGAATTTGACCATTGGGCAGATCATGCAGCCGTGATGGCTACCTTTGAGCATGCTGGACTTGTTCGACACCTTTGCAGTTCCCATGGCCGAAGGAGTGGACTTGTCAGGTTGATACCGCATCAGATGGAGACCTCTCTGTTGGGTATGCCAAGTTTTGGAATCAGGTTGAAACACAAGCCAAGTGCTGGGTGCGTCACCAGGGTGTTCCTGTTGTCAAGGGTCAGTTTGGGAGGGCCAGTGTTTTAGAGCCGAAAATGGTGAAGGAACATCTGGCTCCAGTGAAAAAGGGTCATCTTGGGGATGTTCAACCATCCTACATGGGGGTCAGTCTCCAGCATGCCAGGTTTTTCAAGCAGCTCAGGCGCCTGCAGTCTTTGTCGCGTATCCTTGCCAAGGGGGTTGCTACTTGGAGTGGGCGTATCAACCGGGATGAAACCTGGAGGGCAATCCGTATGGCAGCTGGTTTCCCAGGAGGGTTTGGGGAGTGGTGGACTTCACAGGGATTGGAACCCAAGCTGAGTGGACCGTTGCCCCTTCTTTGCCCTGCGTTGGACTTTGCCCAGGGCCTCTTTGTTGGATTTCAACAGTTTGTCCAGCGGTATGAACAAACACTTATTAGCCAGCGGTATCAACATGCAAAGCAGCGTAGGGCCCAGGGATTGTCTTATGTTTTCCAAGACTGCCGTGATGATCCATTGCCTCAGGCCGACACGCTTCTTGACAGACTTGAGGTTGGGGTTGAAGAAGTGAGATCTGAAGACAACTCCCTGGTTTTGGTTCGGCCTGTCAAACTCTTTGAAGGGTTGCCAGTTGTGGTTGAGGGTCAGGTAGTTGAGGTGGTAGCTCAGCATGATGATCAGGTGTGGCTGTCGTCGGTTGAGAGTTTTCAGCCTGGTCATGTTCTCACGCAAGAACGTGCCATCAGTTCAGATGCTGATATCCTGTCACGCTTTGCCAATGTCTGGAGTGAGAGATGGAACAAGCATTCCCATGTCCAACCGGGCCAGTGGGACCAGATTTGTGGCTTTCTTGAAAAAACAGCCAGGCCAATTCAATGGACTTCTGCCCCTTGGACCGTTTCCCGTTTCCAGCTGGCAGTGAAGCACAAAAAGCCGAAGGCAGCGAAAGGACCGGATGGGGTAACACAACCTGATTTGGCTGCTTTGCCTGATGCGGCCTGCGAAGCTCTTCTTGACATCTACCGGGCGGTCGAAAGGGGCGCCAGATGGCCCCTCCAAATGGCCAGTGGATTTGTGGCCAGTCTTGCCAAGGTACCCACAGCTCAATGCGTGGATGAGTTTCGTCCGGTCGTGGTGTACAGTTTGGCTTATCGAATCTGGTCCTCCGAGCGTGCAAGGGAGGCACTTCACTCAGTCTCCACTCTCCTGCCGGCCAGTGTTCATGGTGGAGTCCCGGCTCGACAGGCCAAGACCATCTGGTATGAGCTGGCCTCAGTGATGGAAGACGGTTTGCATGGGCTCCTGATGGATATACAAAAGTGCTTCAACAACATCCCCCGCCACCCTCTTTGCTGTGCACTTGTCCTTATGGGTTTCCCTGAGTCAGTGCTTCGAGCGTGGGTAGCCTTTGTGTCTGGGCAATCTAGGCGGTTCAAAGTCCGTCGGTCAGTGGGCCCACCCATTCTTTCCAATTGTGGACTTCCAGAAGGGTGTGCCATGTCGGTTTTTGGCATGACGATGATTGACTGGATTTTGGACTGGTGGCTAAGTGGCCTTGAGGTTTCTGTTGACTTGCGTACGTTTGTGGATGACTGGGGGGTCATGTTTAGGTGTGCTGAGGACTTGCCACGAATTTGGGCATCAATGGAACAGTTCACAGGCCACCTGGACTTGGCCATTGACATGTCAAAGACGAGGTTGTGGTCGACAGAAGCTACTGCACGTTGCAGCTTCCGCAGTGGCAGTTCGGTTGCAGTGACCTTGTCGGCACGGAACCTTGGAGCGCACCAAAACTTCAGTCGTCACTGTCATAACTCATGCCTCCAGGCAAGGTTGTCACGGATGCCCCAGGTCTGGATTCGACTCAGGGCCAGCCAAGGACCCTATCGGTTTAAGGTTACAGCTATCCATATGATGGCCTGGCCCAAAGCCTTGCATGGGATCTCTGCTGTCCATTTGGGTGCATGCCATTTCAAAACTTTGCGGGCAGGGGCTGTACGTGCTCTCAGGGCGGATAAGAAGGGTTCCAATCCATTCTTGCACCTGGTTACGTCTGCACTGTTGACGGACCCAGAAGCCTGGTCGATTGTTCAGACTGTTCGTGATGTGAGGGAGTTTGGGTCTGATCAGGTGGAACCGCTGTTGGGCTTGTTTGCAGGAAGTGGGGATCGATTACCTCAAAATGGTCCCACTGCAATTTTGTGCTCGCGTCTGTTGCGATTGGGGTGGGGCATTGGGGGTCAAGGCCTTGTTCAAGACCGCTTGGGCACCTTCAGCTTGATGTCGATCCCATGGGATGAGTTGGTTTTGCGTATCAAGCTCTCATGGGGATCAGTCTTGGCTCGGGAACTCAGCCACAGACCTACCTTTGATGGACTTGAAAATGTGGACTTGTATGAGCTTTACCGAGCCCTAGCTGTGTTTGGTCCAGCTGATTTGGTTTTTCTGCGCTGTCATCTTGATGGTACGCTTTTCACGCAGAATGGAAGAGCCAAGTTTCAGGAGGGGGTCACAGACAAGTGTCCATGGTGCCCTGAAAAAGATGGATTTCATCACCGGGCCTGGATTTGCCCACACTTCACTGCGTGTCGTGCTCATGTCACCCCTGACCAGCAGCGTGCACTTGCCACCCTCCCCCCTTGTTTGGTCGATCATGGTTGGCCTGTGTTGGTTCCGGAGTGGGAAGTTTTTGCGGGTATGTTGCTGCGGTCTGATGGACTTTGTAGGATGTCACCAGCAGAACCCCCAAACGGCAGTGACCTGCAACCGCTGGAACTTTTCATGGATGGTACAAGTGCTTTTCCAAAGGAGGTGAAGCTCAGATTTGCAAGTTGGGCATTGACACTGGTTTCAGGCGTGGGAGTTTTGGATAACCAAGTCCTCATGGGAGGCCATGTCTCTGGCTTATGCCAGACAGCTTTCAGAGCAGAGCTGACAGCGGCCCTCCATGCAATCAGGTGGGCCGTTGTCCATCGCAAGAAGGTGAGACTATGGTGCGACTGCCAGAGTGTGGTGCGGGGAGTCAACAAAGCTCTGCGACGCAGACGGTGGAAGCGCAATGGCCCTCACTCCGATTTGTGGGAGCAACTACATGCTTGGGTTTCCGGCAATGAAGACTTAATCCAAATACGGAAGGTCGTCTCTCATGGTGCAATTCATCGGGCTTTGGACCCCCTGGAGCAATGGGTTTACTGGCACAATAATCTGACTGACAAGGCGGCAGAAGCCATTAACTATCGCCGGGAGCCAGAATTTTGGGCTGTGTGGACACAGTTGCGGAGTGCACTAGAATTTCACCGGCAGTTGCACTCTGCGATCCTACGGGTTCTTTTACAGACGTCGAAGATGGCTGCAGCTGAACAACGACCGCTTCGGGTCACGCCACAGGTGGTGGAGGGAGCTCAAACAGTGCAGGTGGAACAGGTCGCTTGGGACATTCCCAGATCTTTGGTGCGTAGGTATGGAGAGACCAATTTACAGAAACTGCATGAATGGTGGACAGCATGGGGCCCAACAATGATGACAGGCTCCACTCCGTTGTCCCATATTTCAGGGTTACAGCTGTTTGTGTCATTCAACCTGCACACTGGATACCAAGGGCCGTGGTGTTTCAAGCGGCGATGGTATGACAAAGAGGAGGATGTTCCAGCAAAGGGCCGTCAAACCTGGGGAAACAGATGCAAACCATTCCTCATGCTTCTTCGTAGCTATTGGAAGGGAAACAAAATCTTGGTCCCTACAAAGATGGCTCGTCCAACATCTACGGCTGTTGCCAAATGGGTAGTATGTTACCGCCTTCGGTGGGATGCTGCCATGGTCGACAAAGTAGATCAGGCCCTTCTCACCCAACAGGGCCGTCAGACCGTAAATGCGGCTGACGTGGCAAGACTTCATGCCGCAAGACGCGGCTAGGCGCGCGAACAAGGTGGGATGCGGGGTCGCGTGCAGCCCCGTGTCTCAACAACAAAGTGTAACAAAGTGTAATATTTTTCAGGGGGTTGAAACCACCAACCAGATTGGACAAATTGAAATTATTGGGGGGCAATGGTGGGCAATGTCTTCTATAACATCCTGGAAAGACTGTTTGGAATCTTCTTGGGGACCCCATGAGACTTATTTAACCCATGATTTACCCATGATTTTCATGTGTGCAGTGGTCAAGAGATGGATCATGCTTGCGGCTGAGCGATTTGGTTCAGCGGGCGCCGCTGGTTTAGAGCACACAATGGCCTTGGTCTACGACAGTGCTATGATGTCCAAGTTGTTTGAAGGCACGTGGCCAATCGAGTTCAGTGTTTGGCGCGGCTTGCCTGAGGAGGTGGTTGGGCCAGCTGGTAGTGGACTGAGGCATGTATTGCATTCAAGATTCAGAGTGAGAGTGCAGCGCCTGAATGGCAAGTTGATGGCACCAGAAGCAGTTGGGCATTACACTGCTCAAGCGGTGGCTGAATTTGAACTTGGAGCCCTCTCCATCACAGAGACACAACAACTATGCATCCTTTATGAAAAAGCTGAGAAAGGAGAAGAGAAACGCTTTGGAGGATTAATTCGTCTGTTTTCAATTAGGTGCGTTGTCATTTGTCCGTCATTCCCGCCACCTGTGCCTGGGATGATTGACTGTGCGGTCGACAGACTCGCATGCTTGGTGTCAAGAGATGGATTGTATACCCATATTGGGGAATGATCGTCAATCCATTTCAGAGGGATGCCCATGGAATAGGCCGGATGATCATAGACCATCTAAAACGATTATATCCAGATTTTAATCCCATTACATCTCCATGATATTCCCATGATATCTCGACATATCTCCTATATCCTATACCTATTGATTATTGGTCATAAAGTTACCATTGTAAGCCATGTAACTTGACTGCAGATGTGATTCAAGGCACTCCAGGTGACGGTGACTACGGTGACGGTGATCGTGATCGCAGGTGTTTAGCCCTGGCCATTGCAGGGCTGCCCATGCCGGGTGGAGTTGCGAAGGTGATGCCGTTAGAAGTAGCCTGGTTCATGGGTTCATATAGGGACTTCTATTATTTTTTGTTGGGGATTATGATCACACAAAATTGTAGGAACATCATGGAGATGTGTGATTTAGCCATGAACACTTGGATTTTAGTGGAATTTAAGCCACCCATGACCGAACTTGGCACAGTTCCCAACGAGTCCAAGAAAGAGTCTTTCGCTTTCATTGGGAGAAGCCAAGGTAATTTAGCAGGTGAGCTGCTAACCAACCAAGGGATTCAATCAAAGAAAACTTAAATGGAGATTGAGTATGTTTGTGAAAATGAGAAATTTACCAGCAATCCATGAGAGTACAATGCGGAATATGATGGAACATCATGGGAAAACCTTGTTTCGGTGATGTCACGTAAGCTTTCAAACAAGGGGGATTGAAGCGACAGACGCTGGAGATTCAACCAAACAAAAAGGGGATCCAACTTGCAGACATCTGATGTTTAACCACCATGAAACAAGGATTTGAGTTGAACCAACAAAGATTGTGTAGTTATATAGTAGCCCCAAAAATAGATAGAACTTTAGTTTGTGACTAATGATTTTAGATAATAGAATTTTGCCGTGTTTCTATCTTTTGGGTTGCTCTGTGTGTGTGGATATCGTAGTGTCCGGGACGAGCCGAGCCAAGGTCCTGCAAACGATCACGGCCCTGGATTCGTTGGATGACGTCAGCGATGCCACGTTGCGCTTGGGGTTGCCACTGGGTCAAGGCATGTGAGTATGAACCCACAATTTTTTATTGGCGATTTACCCTCTGGTAAACTAACGTAGTGAACTAGAAAATCACCATGTCTAAAACGTAAATCAACTATAAATGGGCCATTTCCAATAGCTATGTTAACTTACCAGATGGGAAACCGTCTCCAACCTTTCATTTTGTAGGGCCCATCATGGACCCACATACAACTTGCTGGCCAGATTGACTCCACTCTGCTCAAAAGATGGCAAACCAAAAGGTCATTGATGAAATGTAATGTACATCATGTACATCAATGGCCCTTGAAAGCCTGGCTTAGTAGTGGATCTATTTATTTTTCTGAAATCCCAGTTGATGGAGGTATTGAAAATTAGGCGAATGTGCAAACTGGGGAGATCTCAAAAGCTCATACAATCTGAAACTGGTTGGCTTTCCTTCACGAGGTGGCAATAATAGATGCGGTCATTGCACGACAGAAATTGTGGCCATTCCGCGCAGCTGTTTTTAATTCGGATCTCACACAAGTTTGATGCATCGAGACGCTGGCATATTTTCTTGTTGGGTAGTATATACTTGTATGTAATTGGCGTGATTTTACATACTGTAGAATCGGATTTATTCCGCCAGTTGGGTGAATTACTGGTTGGTGGTTTCAAACACTTTTTATTTTCCATAATATATGGGATAATCCTTCCCATTGACTTTCAATACTTTCAATGACTTTCATATTTTTCAAGATGATTAAAACCACCAACCAGATTAGTTCTCATAATTCAGCCAGATGACTTTCAAGGTTTTCTGTGATGCCTTAGTGAAATCAAGACCGATAAAAAAAATCTGTGATGCCTCAAAGTAGCATTTTCCAGCAGTATTTTTTCTGGTTGGTGGTTTGGAACATGATTTTTATGACTTTCCATATATTGGGAAGAATCATCCCAACATATCCCAACTGGCTTTCATATTTTTCAGAGGGGTTGAAACCATTAACCAGTTTTGTACTGGTGGCTCCGACATGGTTAGTTGAACTATATCTAAACCAACTAGACGACCAAGTTGTTCTGGATTTCGGATTCCAGTCACATTGTGTGATTCCTCGCCAGGTCGCTAAGCTACCAGCAAAGTAAAGTAAAGCATCGCGAAGCATTGGTAGATAACATTGAAGAACTTTGAACAAATGGAAACCCGGAAATGATGCGAGACTATAAAAAAATATATATATATTTATTTATTTGAAAAAACAACTGAAATAGTTGTATATATCTTTATCCGTAGATTAAATCATTTTTTTCTTCGTTTTTTTTTCTATATGTGTTCTTTTAATTTCCCGATATGTACATATCTATATATATATATGTAAATGTATATATATATGTATATAAACTATCAAGAGATTTTTGGCCACCAGCTTGTGACCTAGCGCCATGCCCGAGAAGAAGACCGGTCTGGAGAAGGTCAAGGACTTTTCGCGGCTGAGGGCGTGGCTAGCGATATGTGGATGGTATGTATAATATTTTATATATATATACAATTTGTAGTATATTTAATTGCCTTCGGCAAGCCCGCCGGCCATAGAGAGGTGGCCCCCAAGGGAGGTTGATGTGCACGCTACGTGGAAGCCTGAGAGAAGAAGAGACAAAGACAGAGCCGTAGATCAGAAGCAGCTTGAGTAGCAAGTGCGTGCTTGAACCACCAACGGAACGCATACCAAATGAGTACTAGTCGATCAGTACCGTGTGCGTCCTGTGACAATGTAAGCAATGTCATTAGCTACCGGCACGACCAGTGTAGTACTTGGGGGAGAAGGGAGGAAGGAGTAGAGGAGTCGGAGTCGGAGTAGGCGTCGGAGCAGGCGTCGGAGTAGGCGTCGGAGTAGGAGTAGGAGTGGTAGTAGTAGTGGTGGTGGTAGTGATAGTAGTAGTAGTACTACTACTACTGCTACTACTACTACTACTACGACTACTACTACTACTACGACTACTACTACTACTACGACTACGACTACGACTACGACTACGACTACTACTACGACTACTACTACTACTACTACTACTACTCCCTACTGCTACTGCTACTGCTACTGCTACTGCTACTACTACTACTACTACTACTACTACTACTACTTGTACTTGTACTTGTACTTGTACTTGTAGTACTTGGAGGACGGGGGGGTGACCTTGATTCAGACGAAGCAAAAACGCGCAGCAAGAGAACAAAGGAACAAGTACAAGCCAAGAACATGAACAATAACAAAACCTTCCAATCAGACACGCCAGCAGGCCGGCGGATTAATAGTATATACATAGCATAAATGAATATATATATATATTTAATTATACATATATGTATATATGTAAAAACCATGAATGGTATATCAACTAATGTAATCAAAGGAAATTTAGTTGGAAAACTTCGGAGTTACGGAGGTTGGTCCTGGTTAGCATTCACTCCATCATATCACCCACCCATCATCAAGTAGTTGGGAAGTGAAAGAGTCCGGGAGCCTGTGAAATTCACGGGTGAGAACACTCTCGCAAAACCCTATTTTTACCTGTCCTTCATCTGGGAAAGTTGTCGACAAAAAGGGCGCAGGACTGTGGCGAGAGCTCGATTAGCACTTCAAACATGGGCCATGGCTTCCATAGCTGTGGAAGAAATTACGACAGTCTATATTTAATGTTATATATACTTATATATATATATATTGTAGATATGTATAGATCATCATTATCCGGAGAGTTTTTTCCATAATGTTCCCCTTTGGAAGGCACTATGGTGGTTGCACATGGCGTCGATGACTTTGCCCGTAGGAACTTGAAGTGCTGGTGAAAGAGACTTTGGAGCCTCGGAGATTCGTCCGGCCAAATGGTTGTGTCTGGAAATTGGCTATGCCCCACAGGATGGAGCCCGCCAGTTGTAAGTTGGCTTATAACCATTATAAACCCCACTGAGTATAGTTATATGTACCATAAACCATAAAATTCAGCTACTTGTAAGGCAGCTTAGCTATCTTGGGGGCCCCTTCCTGCAACAATGGTTATTTTATTTGTAGGGACAATGATAAAAATGATGACAATCCGTCGGGATTTTGGGGATTTTAATGACATGTATATATTCGTTTTCTTGACATCGGATTTGAGCCCAAAATGTCATGTTCGCTGGTTTACAAACCCGTAAAATTATGGATATAACGGTTGTAACCCTATCGGAGAAACCAACTTAGATAACTATGGGGCACCACCTTGTAGCAAACCAAACCGATGTTAAACTTGGTAAACGGGCTAGGTTGGATAAGTTTGTGGATTATTCTGGTGATTTCTCGTGTCTGACCGTGGGATACTTACACCCAGTTGTTGGGATACGTACACCTTATTTTTTCGTGTTATAACATTTTTATTATTGCTGTGCATGTATGGCCTTGTTTGAATGATTTACCATGTTTTTTTTACTTCAGTAGAGTCAAGGCATGTGCAGAGTTAAAGTGTTGTCAACATCCAACAAATAAGTGGTTGCAGGTACTAAATTGCAATCAATGTGTTGTTGTATCATGCTGCTTCAAATCAGTGACATCACATCTCTACCACACATTTGGGGGTTTCCTAGGGGTACCCCCAGATCATAGAAAATTAGATCATATTCTGGTTGGTGTTTTGGAACATTTTATATTTTTCCATATATTGGGAACAATAATACCATTTGACTAATATTTTTCAGAGGGGTAGGTATACCACCAACCAGTATTAGCATACAAAACCCATGGCCACTTTTAAAAAACCTCCCGCTGGTGGTTTTGGCGACCAAGCTTATCCCACGTATTGAGGCGTGGCATCGTCATTGTGCGCAGGGTACTCAGGACCGGCCGAACGTTTTATTTTCTACCATCTGGTTATTTAACATAGCCATGTAAAATATCATTTTTTTATAGGTAAACCATCAATAAATGGGCTATGTTAAATAACCAGAGGGTAATGTTTTTTTGGGGGGATAAGTTGGGTATGTCCACCGAAACCGTGTTTCTTTGATGTTGTCTTCCAAGTTTTCCGCAGCAATTGATCATTAACTGCTGTGGTCTTGTGGGGTCCCAACGGTTCAGAAACGCTAGGCGGGCGAATAAGGAGCACAATAGCAACTGTGAGCATTCCGAATAGGAGAGTCATATGTTCATAGAATTCTACAGGTCAGTTAATGATACTAAGTGTATCTAGAATATACATGTATAATTTGTATAATCACATAGAAGCATATTTTATATTATAGTGTATTAAAATATATTAAATTATTTTAATATAGTATATTAGGTTTTATTATGGTATATTGTACTATACTATATCATAGTATATCATATCATATGTTACTATATTATGTGATATTATATTATATTGGATTTTAATGTTTTGTAGCATATTATACTTCATTGGATTTTAATATTGTACTACAATATGTTTAAACAAATAGTTTATATTATCTTATGTTATATGGTACTTTATGAAAATTTTACCATATCATACTATATCATATCATATCATATCATATCATGTTTGTTATTTATCATATTATACGTTTTTGTTTTACAGTATTTCACTATATTATTTGTATTATGTTATACAATATTATATCATATTATATGATTTTTATTGCATTATATTTTTATATTATATGATAAAATATCATATTTTCATATTGCATTATATTGTTTATTGTATTTTCCTTGAACCTATATCATATTCTATTTGGTATTGTGTTGTGATATATGATATTATTCCATGTTTTAGTTTTATTTAATTGTATTTTATTATGTAATGGTATTTTAAATCCATGTAATATTGTTGGTTGCTCACATGTGTTGTTTTTTTGGTGGATATCACACATATTTTGGATGTCACAAAATGCCTCAAGCAGGGTGGCAAGAACTACATATCCCATGTCTGGTATTGGTTACAGGTAGCAACTTACCCCGAGTATATGAGTTATTACTGGTTGGTGGTTTTGGAACATTTTTTATTTTTCCAGATATTTGGAATAATCATCCCAACTGTTTCATATTTTTCAGAGGGGTTCAAACCACCAACCAGATTGGGATGATGTTGTACTTTGGGATTAATGATAGGCATCGAGTTGATTTCACCAACCTACAGGATTTGTTGTATCATCATATATCCTGCATTGACTGGTTGGCTGAACACTCTGAAATCAGGTTCGGTTGACCTGGGACCCATTGAGCACCCCATAATCCTAAATTCCAGGATGGTGAGGGTAGTAAGTAGTACTAATTCCACAATTGGTTTGCAAACTTGAAAACAAACCTTCAAGCTTGCGTGAAAAAAGGGCTAGGAGGGTAAATTGTATTCTTCAAATCAAACACAAACCCTCAATCCCAACTACCAGCATCCAGGTTTCATAAATTTATCCAAGTAAGAGTGGCTCGTCCCGGCAGATGGCTTGCCCAACGTGACCAGTGGCCTCAAGGGCTGGCGGAGAGCACAGCCTTGTGTTTGGCTGAACTTTTTTGTAGTTTTTTCTACGTGTTCGTTTTGGAATGTTTTTCAAGGTCAAAGCAGAGATAAAACAAAGCAATTGTGGAGCAGGATTTTGCTATGTTCAGGTCCTCAACTTACCCCACATGATATGTCCTGCGTATTTTCCAGTATTTGGTTGATCAGTTTGATCCAAAGATTTCTTTCAGATGGACTGTCCACAGAGATCCCCTTGGGAAAACGCGCGGTAGGAAGGCTATCGCATCGCTGATGATGTGCCGTTCTCACGGCTGCTGGACCATGCCACGGACGAAGAACGGCCTTACAAGTCACGGAAGGGTGAGAGCAACTTGGCGCATCGCAACGGAGTGATGATGTTGGTGGTTGCCATATTTCGTGGGGATATTCCCTTACATAGGCTTTACATAGGCCTTATATATGGTAGGTACCTCCAATCTAGGATCCTGAAATGGCCTTTGAAAATAGGGGTTTCCTAAAATAGGGGTCAGGTCCCTTAAATCCCCCATTTGTGTCTGGGATTTTCCATGAAATTCACCATCCAGCTATTGGGGTACCACGTTTTTTTTGGAAACCCCCCAAATGGGAATGGGCCAAAATGTATGGCCCAGATGACCGCAGATTTTACCCTCTGGTAAACTAACATAACTATGGAAAATCACCATTTTTAATGGGAAAATCCACTATAAATGGTCATTTTCAATAGCTACGTTAAATTACCAGAGGGTAGTCTATTTTGTGAGTATTGACCATCCATTTTTTGGGGTTGCTGGGCATTTCACGCGTAGCTGGTTGTCTCTACCGCTGTCACACAGCACTAAAGTCAAAGGCGGAAAATAAAATATGGGGTATCCAATTTTGACCCGTATCTAAAGAAGCAACAAATAAGCAACCATATTTTGGGAGGGTACAACCAACACTATGAATCAATATTATTGATATTATATGATGTGTTGACTGGGATATTTTCTGGAAATAAGCGGATAAATTTGATGGGATTTAATGGGATGTTGATATATGTTGATGGGATATTAATAGATAATGAGATCCAATGGATGGTTTCAATCTTATTTGATGATCCAAATTGACTAAGTGACTAGGACTGATGGACTGATGGTTGCAATGGACCTTTTCACTAGCCTATTGTATGTCGTATACCGTACTTATCACGTTGGTGATTTGGCATGGTTTTGATCTTCCAGCCTAGAAAGTGGGACGATGATCTAAATTGAAGAGCAGATCTAAATGGGAAGGGTGGAAACCACACTGAACAGGGGTTGGTTTCCATGTCCCTTTCTGATCCTTTTTGGTGATTTGGTTTCCATCACCAGAACAAGTATTTGTTGGAGATGATATTCCCTTTTTTGTTGGGTGATTTTCAATATGTTCAAAAAAAGGACATTTACCAACCCCTCATGAAGCCACGAACCATTGATAGCTTCGATTTCCCCATGAATTGAGTCATGAGAGTAGCAGGGGCTTGTAGCCTGGAAGGAAGGCGTGATGGGCTTGTAGCCAGATACCTGGACCACTGGAATTCTAGATCTTATGGCTTCAGATCTAGTGTTTATTTATATAGTATAACGTGTTATATATGTGTATGTATGTATATATAATCATGTATTTATATAATTATATATATATATATGTATTATATACTAAGTCAAAATTAATGCAATCCCTTTTGCAGTACTTAACAAGATCAAAGAAGTCACGGAATTGATCGATGTGGGATTTGACCGTCGTGGAAGGATGAAGAAGGGAACGTGGGCATCTGATTCACTGGTTGATGGTTTCAAGTCATTTTGTGGTTTGATTCTAATCCCTTCCATGCAGGATGGTGCCCCCCAGTTATAAGTTGGTTTATAAACCCCATTAACTATAGTTATATCTACCATAAACCATAGTTATGGGAATTATAAACCAACTTAGCAAACTATGGGGCACCACCTTGTGGTGATCTCCAGTTTTGGGAGATGGGCAGGGGGCCGAGAAACAGAGACCCTGGACATCAAGATGGTACCAGCAGTTTAGTGGCCCTCTCTGTCATCCTGCCGTGTCGCCGTTGAAATGTCCTAGCTAGCCTAGTCACATTATATACTTGCCATTGCATCCGCATGATATTCTCATGACATTCCCATTGTATTCCACGATAACACTGTTTTTCTGGTTGAATCCCAATTTTTCATGCTTACATCCCAATAAATCACAATTTTTGCAGCAAGCTGTTAGACCACCATTTTTCAATGGTGAAATTCCCTCTTATATATTTTTATGTTTTGTGGTGAAATTTCGCTCCGGCGCCCCAGGGAAGACTGTGCTGCACTGGGGTCAGAGAAAGCTGATCTTGGCCGAGATCGAGTGACGGCCCTGGTGGAGATGGCAGGGGTTTCATCCGTTTCATCCGGATGGGCTAAGCCGCTAAGCAGATTTGTATCCCATGGAAATGGCCACCATTTTTATCTATTTTTGGGCCAGTCCAGATAGCAAACATTTGGGGATTTTATAGTCACTTTTTGTGGGATTTCACAGACAATGGAATTGGATGGAATTGGGGAACTGTGAAATTCACCAGTTGACAGCCACCAATACATGTTCTTTAGCCAACACACATACATAAACCTGGCTTTATTTAGGGTGATCGTTTATTTCCTGATAATAACATCCACCATTTGGGGAATCTATAGTGTTTTTTCCCCACCTGCCAGGTGAGGGTTGTTAGATTTTATGTCAGTTGCCTGCTCCTCCTCTCCTCTTCTCCTCTCCTCCTCCTCGTCGTCCTCCTCGTCGTCCTCCTCGTCGTCCTCCTCGTCCAACTGCGACCCGCTGTCGGACCTCAACCACGACCATCCACGCCCAGTGTTCCCTGCCAGACCTCAACCACGACCATCCCCGCCCAGTGTTCCCTGCCGGACCTCAACCACGACCATCCACGCCCAGTGTTCCCTGCCGGACCTCAACCGCGAGTATCCACGCCCAGTGTTCCCTGCCGGACCTCAACCACGACCATCCCCGCCCAGTGTTCCCTGCCGGACCTCAACCACGACCATCCACGCCCAGTGTTCCCTGCCGGACCTCAACCGCGAGTATCCACGCCAAGTGTTCCCTGACGGACCTCATGTAGGAAGATATGGGACAAAGAATGTGCAGAAGAAAGTTAGAAAGAATGTCAGAAAGAATGTCAGAAGATATGCCAGAAGATATGCCAGATAGAATGCCAAATAGAATGCCAGATAGAATGCCAGAAGATATGTCAGAATATATGCCAGAAGATATGCCAGATAGAATGCCAGATAATATGCCAGATAGAATGCCAGATAGAATGCCAGAAGATTTGCCAGATAGAATGCCAGAAAATATGCCAGAAGATATGCCAGATAGATATGTCAGAAGATATGCCAGAAGATATGCCAGAAGAAATGCCAGAAGATATGTCAGAATATATGCCAGAAGATATGTCAGATAGAATGCCAGAAGATATGTCAGAATATATGCCAGAAGATATGCCAGATAGAATGCCAGATTGAATGCCAGAAGATATGTCAGATAGAGTGCCAGAAGATATGCCAGATAGAATGCCAGAAGATTTGCCAGATAGAATGCCAGAAGATAAGCCAGAAGATATGCCAGAAGATATGCCAGATAGAATGCCAGATAGAATGCCAGAAGATATGTCAGATAGAATGCCAGAAGATTTGCCAGTAAGAAAATGTATAAATGTCATGGTGGGGATCACACGAAGTAAAGTAATTTTGCCATCATTATTGATTATGTTCAGTTGCGAACCTTTTTATAGCAGATTCAATCAAAGGCTTTTGACTCACCAGCTTCAATCCACATACATGGGGATTCAACGAGATAGCAAACATGCGTCTTCAACCATGCGCCTTTGATATGTGGGAACTATTGTTGATGAAACTACAGCATTTGGATGGAAATCCAACTCAGAGTATGTACTTGCGATATGCGCAGATTTTATACATTGAATCCCCTGATGAAATTCATGGGATATGCACATTTGACAAACCAAATCAAACCCAACCAAAATAGCAGGCAAGCAACCCTCTTGAGTCCACTTCAGAGTGGAGTAGCATGAATTGCACTTCCCTACTGTGAAATTTGAAAAAGGCAACTTTACTTCATAGCCTCCATAGCGTCCATTGTCTCCATAGCACGCAAAAGTAACTGTTGCTTTTGGCGATCGGTTAGGGCGTCCTTCTCGGTGCTCTCATCCATTTGTTGGCTGGGCAACACTTTAGCAGATGTGCCCCACTCGAACAACTACCAGACATTGACGAAGTGCACAAGAATACGGAACAGATTCCAGGAGTGTATGTTTGCCAAGAAGTTGACTGGGGTCGAGGTCAAAAGTTACATAATTAAGGGTCGAGGTCAAATTGAAAGGAAGCACTGCCTAACTTGACTCGCATGACTAACTTGTTCGCCAGAATGCAGCCTTTTTTTAATTTCTTTTGGCACAACTTCAAAATGATTGTTTTCGCCTTGTGAGATAAAAGTTAGTAGCAACAGCCCAGTTTTAAACTGACACTTTTTTGACGCTTCACCCGGCTTCCGCCACGGAATCGTGGAAGTGTTGTGTATGTTTGAAAAGCTATGTGGATGGACTGTCGAAATGTATATGATTATGTATGATTGATCAATATTGAAGTAATGAAGTATATATGTAATACATATGTACATGCGAATACATATGTGTATATATAGATATGTCATAAGATATATGGATTATATATGGTATATTTAGCTCTTTGTACATAAGCATCTTGGATGTTGAAGATGTGTGAAAACCGTGCAATAGGTAGATTTTGTCTGAACCGGAAATCCATCCCTTATGAAGAAAAGGTGATGTTATTTCCCCATTCAGAAACTTGTTCAACCTATGGTTCAGATTGTCTGTATGACAAGATAAAACAAAAGATATGTTATACTTGGTGGGCAAACGTCCGAGTTGGACGGAACATGTTTTTCTGGATTAAGATTCATTGTTCGGTTGCTCAGACATGGCCAAGGCCTTATTTTGGGGGTTTATTCGACCAACCATTTTTGTGTTTTATTTTTGAACATAGGGCCCCCCTAAATCCACTATATGTATATAGTTATAGACACACCATCGTTTCATCATGTTTCCATTTTTTTTGCTCAGAAACTGCTGGAGTAGAAGAAGGCAGACAGAGACTGTCTGACCTTTCGTGCACCTCCCCCTAATACTAAAGCCAGCCCCTCCAATAATAGAATGGGCTAGCGCCCAGGTGCCGCCGACCCCACTATTGTGGGGTCCTGTAGAGAGAGGGAGAGAGAGATAGAGGGAGAAAGGTAGATGGGTAGATAGATAGATAGATAGATAGACCATCGAACAGTCTGTGGGAACCAGTTTTCTGTCAAGGACGGCGTTGTGCAGGAAAAAGCGTATGTTTACATTTGCCCCGCTTGCAAAGGGAATGTGGCCAGTGACGTCAAGACAGGAAAAATAGACCATCGAACGGTCTGTGGGAACCAGTTTTCTGTAAAGGACGGCGTTGTGCAGGAAACAGCGTATGTTTACATTTGCCCCGCTTGCAAAGGGAATGTGGCCAGTGACGTCAAGACAGGGCAAATAAACCATCGAACGGTCTGTGGGAACCAATTTTCTGTCAAGGACGGCGTTGTGCAGGAAAACACATTTTTTACATTTGCCCCGCTTGCGAAGGGAATGTGGCCAGTGACGTCAAGACAGGGCAAATAGACCATCGAATGGTCTGTGGGAACCAGTTTTCTGTGAGGGACGGCGTTGTGAAGGAGAAAGCGTATGTTTACATTTGCCCCGCTTGCAAAGGGAATGTGGCCAGTGACGTGAAGACAGGGCAAGTAGACCATCGAAGGGTCTGTGGGAAGCAGTTTTCTGTCAAGGACGGCGTTGTGAAAGAGAAAGGTGGTAAACGGCAAGCTGGAACGCCGAGAAGAAGCTATTGATCTGGCTTTGGGGTATCGTTTGAATTGTGTAAATGCTGGCAAACGGCAACCTTGGACGCCTAAGAGAATTGATTTGGCCTTTGGGGGCCCTCACATGAATTCATAATTAAACTACAGTACCGTGCCATACGCGCGTGTGACAGCTCAAGTAAAACATGTTTGGAGGGTTTTAAGGGTTTAAGGGCTGGCAAACGGCAGGCTTGGACGCCCATAAGAAGCCATTGATGTGTAGCCTTGGGGTGCCTGTTGGCTGCAGGATGAAGCATGCCAAGGGATTGTTTAAGCGGCCCATAAGAAGCCATTGATGTGTGGCCTTGGGGTGGCTGTTGGCTGCAAGATAAAGCATGCCAAGTAAGCGTTTTAAGGTTTTTAAGGGTTTTAAGCGTTTGGAGGGTTTTAAGGGTTTAAGGGCTGGCAAACGGCAGGCTTGGACGCCCAGAAGAAGCCATTGATGTGTGGCCTTGGGGTGCCTGTTGGCTGCAGGATGAAGCATGCCAAGTCAGCGTTTTAAGGGTTTTAAGGTTTTTAAGGGTTTGAAGCGTTTGAATGGTTTTTAGGGTTTAAGGGCTGGCAAACGGCAGGCTTGGACGCCCAGAAGAAGCCATTGATGTGTAGCCTTGGGGTGCCTGTTGGCTGCAGGATGAAGCATGCCAAGGGATTGTTTAAGCGGCCCATAAGAAGCCATTGATGTGTGGCCTTGGGGTGGCTGTTGGCTGCAGGATGAAGCATGCCAAGTAAGCGTTTTTAAGGGTCTTAAGGTTTTAAGCGTTTGGAGGGTTTTAAGGGTTTAAGGGCTGGCAAACGGCAGGCTTGGACGCCCAGAAGAAGCCATTGATGTGTAGCCTTGGGGTGCCTGTTGGCTGCAGGATGAAGCATGCCAAGGGAATGCTTAAGCGGCCCATAAGAAGCCATTGATGTGTGGCCTTGGGGTGGCTGTTGGCTGCAGGATGAAGCATGCCAAGTAAGCGTTTTAAGGGTTTTAAGTTTTTAAGGGTTTAAGCGTTTGAAGGGTTTTAAGGGTTTAAGGGCTGGCAAACGGCAGGCTTGGACGCCCATAAGAAGCCATTGATGTGTGGCCTTGGGGTGGCTGTTGGCTGCAGGATGAAGCATGCCAAGTCAGCGTTTTAAGGGTTTTAAGGTTTTTAAGGGTTTGGAGGGTTTTAAGGGTTTAAGGGCTGGCAAACGGCAGGCTTGGACGCCCATAAGAAGCCATTGATGTGTGGCCTTGGGGTGCCTGTTGGCTGCAGGAGGAAGCATGCCAAGGGATTGTTTAAGCGGCCCATAAGAAGCCATTGATGTGTGGCCTTGGGGTGGCTGTTGGCTGCAGGATGAAGCATGCCAAGTAAGCGTTTTAAGGGTTTTAAGGTTTTTAAGGGTTTGGAGCGTTTAAGGGTTTAAGGGCTGGCAAACGGCAGGCTTGGACGCCCATAGAAGCCATTGATGTGTGGCCTTGGGGTGCCTGTTGGCTGCAGGATGAAGCATGCCAAGGGATTGTTTAAGCGGCCCATAAGAAGCCATTGATGTGTGGCCTTGGGGTGGCTGTTGGCTGCAGGATGAAGCATGCCAAGTAGCGTTTTAAGGGTTTTAAGGTTTTTAATTAAGGTTTTGAGCGTTTGGAGGGTTTTAAGGGTTTAAGGGCTGGCAAACGGCAGGCTTGGACGCCCATAAGAAGCCATTGATGTGTGGCCTTGGGGTGCCTGTTGGCTGCAGGATGAAGCATGCCAAGGGATTGTTTAAGCGGCCCATAAGAAGCCATTGATGTGTGGCCTTGGGGGTGGCTGCAGGATGAAGCATGCCAAGTAAGCGTTTTAAGGGTTTTAAGGTTTTTAAGGGTTTTAAGCGTTTGAAGGGTTTTAAGGGTTTAAGGGCTGGCAAACGGCAGGCTTGGACGCCCATAAGCCATTGATGTGTGGCCTTGGGGTGCCTGTTGGCTGCAGGATGAAGCATGCCAAGTTTTAAGGGTTTTAAGGTTTTTAAGGGTTTTAAGCGTTTGAAGGGTTTTAAGGGTTTAAGGGCTGGCAAACGGCAGGCTGGGACGCCCAGAAGAAGCCATTGATGTGTGGCCTTGGGGGTGGCTGTTGGCTGCAGGATGAAGCATGCCAAGTAAGCGTTTTAAGGGTTTTAAGGTTTTTAAGGGCTTTAAGCGTTTGGAGGGTTTTAAGGGTTTAAGGGCTGGCAAACGGCAGGCTTGGACGCCCATAAGAAGCTATTGATGTGTGGCCTTGGGGTGCCTGTTGGCTGCAGGATGAAGCATGCCAAGGGATTGTTTAAGCGGCCCATAAGAAGCCATTGATGTGTGGCCGCTGTTGGTTGCAGGATGAAGCATGCCAAGTAAGCGTTTTAAGGGTTTTAATATTTTTAAAGGTTTTAAGCGTTTGAAGGGTTTTAAGGGTTTATGGGCTGGCAAACGGCAGGCTTGGACGCCCATAAGAAGCCATTGATGTGTAGCCTTGGGGTGCCTGTTGGCTGCAGGATGAAGCATGCCAAGGGATTGTTTAAGCGGCCCATAAGTAGCCATTGATGTGTGGCCTTGGGGGTGGCTGTTGGCTGCAGGATGAAGCATGGCAAGTCAGCGCTTTAAGGGTTTTAAGGTTTTTAAGGGTTTTAAGCGTTTGAAGGGTTTTAAGGGTTTAAGGGCTGGCAAACGGCAGGCTTGGACGCCCAGAAGAAGCCATTGATGTGTGGCCTTGGGGTGCCTGTTGGCTGCAGGATGAAGCATGCCAAGGGATTGTTAAAGCGGCCCATAAGAAGCCATTGATGTGTGGCCTTGGGGGTGGCTGTTGGCTGCAAGATGAAGCATGCCAAGTAAGCGTTTTAAGGGTTTTAAGGTTTTTAAGGGTTTTAAGCGTTTGAAGGGTTTTAAGGGTTTAAGGGCTGGCAAACGGCAGGCTTGGACGCCCATAAGCCATTGATGTGTGGCCTTGGGGTGGCTGTTGGCTGCAGGATGAAGCATGCCAAGTCAGCGTTTTAAGGGTTTTAAGGTTTTGAAGGGTTTTAAGCGTTTGAAGGGTTTTAAGGGTTTAAGGGCTGGCAAACGGCAGGCTGGGACGCCCAGAAGAAGCCATTGATGTGTAGCCTTGGGGTGGCTGTTGGCTGCAGGATGAAGCATGCCAAGGAAGCGTTTTAAGGGCTTTAAGGTTTTTAAGGGCTTTAAGCGTTTGGAGGGTTTTAAGGGTTTAAGGGCTGGCAAACGGCAGGCTTGGACGCCCATAAGAAGCTATTGATGTGTAGCCTTGGGGTGCCTGTTGGCTGCAGGATGAAGCATGGCAAGTCAGCGTTTTAAGGGTTTTAAGGTTTTTAAGGGTTTTAAGCGTTTGAAGGGTTTTAAGGGTTTAAGGGCTGGCAAACGGCAGGCTTGGACGCCCAGAAGAAGTTTGGAGGGTTTTAAGGGTTTAAGGGCTGGCAAACGGCAGGCTTGGACGCCCATAAGAAGCTATTGATGTGTAGCCTTGGGGTGCCTGTTGGCTGCAGGATGAAGCAT
>CAMXCT020004890.1:1232401-1237508 GCA_947184155.2 Cladocopium goreaui | reverse complement strand
AAAATCTGATAATTCAAAAATTCAAAAAACGCAAAAAACGCAAAAACCAAAAGAAAATCTGAAAATTCAAAAATTCAAAAAGTCAAAAAATGCAAAAAACACAAAAAACACACAAACCAAGAGAAAATCTGAAAATTCAAAAATTCAAAAAACACAAAAAACGCAAAAACCAAGAAAAAATCTGAAATTCAAAAATTCAAAAACCGCAAAAAACGCAAAAACCAAGAAAATTTCTGAAAATTCAAAAATTCAAAAACCGCAAAAAAACGCAAAAACCAAGAAACAATCTGAAAATTCAAAAATTCAAAAACCGCTAAAAACGCAAAAACCAAGAAACAATCTGAAAATTCAAAATTAAAAAAAAAATGCAAAAAAAACGCAAAAACCAAGAAAATCTGAAAATTCAAAAATTGAAAAATTCAAAAACCGCAAAAAACGCAAAAACCAAGAAACAATCTGAAAATTCAAAAATTCAAAACCCGCAAAAAACGCAAAAACCAAGAAAGAATCTGAAAATTCACAAATTCAAAAAACGCAAAAAACGCAAAAACCAAGAAAAAATCTGAAAATTCAAAAATTCAAAAACCGCAAAAAACGCAAAAACCAAGAAACAATCTGAAAATTCAAAAATCCAAAAACCGCAAAAAAACGCAAAAACCAAGAAACAAACTGAAAATTCAAAAATTAAAAAAACGCAAAAACCAAGAAAATTTCTGAAAATCCCAAAAAACAATACCCGCATAAAACGCAAAAACCAAGAAAACTTTTGAAAATTCAAAAGCGCAAAAACCAAGAAAATTTCTGAAAATTCAAAAATTCAAAAACCGCAAAAAACGCAAAAACCAAGATAAGTTCTGAAAATTCAAAAAATCAAAAATTCAAAAAACGCAAAAAAAAACGCAAAGAGCAAGAACAAATCTGAAAGTTCAAAAATTCAAAAATTAGAAAAACGCAAAAACCAAGAAACTTTTGTAAATCCAAAAATTCAACCTGGGCCTTCCAACTCCTTACAAAAGTCAGTTGTTTTGCACAAATTCATGGTCGTATCGAGCGTTTCCCCAAAAAGTTAGGCGTGGTATGTCATGGCTGTATTTCCCATCGGCATGGCCCTCCTCCCAGTCTTCTCACCAGTATTTTGCTTTCAGAACATGGAGCCGCACATCCAAGTTGGTTTCTGTTCAGGAAAAAAACGCAAAAACCAAGAAAGAATCTGAAAACTCAAAAAATCAAAAATTCAAAAACCGCAAAAAACACAAAAACCAAGAAAAAATCTGAAAATTCAAAAATTCAAAAACCGCAAAAAACGCAAAAACCAAGGAAAGTTCTGAAAATTCAAAAATTCAAAAGCCGCAACAAACGCAAAAACCAAGAAAATTGCAGGCGCTGTTAGAACATATACATGCGTGCACACACACATAAATAATATACTTATATTTCACACACGCATAAATAATATACTTATATTTATGTATATATATATATATACATATATATATAATATATATAATATAATATATATAATATATAATGTAAATATAAATATAAATATATATATGTACATATTTACATATACATATATACATACTTCAGCAGTTCAAAGGGATACCAGCCAAAGCGGCAGACGGTCTCAAAACGGTGAAGCAGTCAAGAAGCTCAAAAAGTTCCAAGGTAGCAGGCACTTTCACGCCATATACATGCACACATACACACACGCAGATTTGTATACTTATTGGTGTACACACACACATATATATATACACACACACGCACGCACACTTCAACAGTTCAAAAGGATACAAGCCACAGCAGAAGGTGCTCGCTGACGAAATCAGACATTCACACAAGTGGCTGCAAGTGGCTGCTCTTGGCTTTCGCTTGGGACTTCCGGCAGGCTCTTGATGCTAGGCTCTTAACTCCAACACGTTCTTGATGCTACGCCTTTAGCATTCTCTCGGAACTTCCAGCAGGATCTTGCAAGTTACTCTCTTGACTTTCTCTTGTGCTTTCCAAAACGCTCTCGGTGCTGCGCTCTTAACTTCCTCTTGGAACATCCTAGCAACCCTCCAACACGCTTTTGATGCTACGCTCGTAGCTCTTTCTTGAGCTTACAACACGCTCTTGATGCTAGCCTCCTGGCTCGCTCATGGGCTTTCGAAAACACTCTTGATGCTACGCTCTTAGCTTTTTTCTGGAGCATTCCAGCGCGCTCTTGACCCCACACTGTTGACTCTGACGCGCTCTGAATGCTACGCTCTCATTTTGCTCTTGGACTTTCCACCAACGCTCTCTTGATGGTTCGCTCCTGGCTTTCACTCCTGTCACATGCCAGCACGCTCTTGATGTTACGCTCTTAACCCCAACACGCTCTTGATGCTGCGCTCTTAGCTTCCCCTGTGATTCTGGCAAGCTCTTGATGCTACGCTCTCAATCCTCTCTTCTCTTGATGCTAGCCTCCTGGCTTGCTCATGGAATTCGAAAACCATCTTGATGCTACGCGCCTAGCATTCTCTTGGGGCATTCCAGCGCGCTCTTGACCCCACACTGTTAACTCCGACGCGCTCTAAATGCTACGCTCTTAACTTTCTCTTGGGCTTTCCAACGCTCTCTTGATGGTACGCTCCTAGCCTTTTCTTGGAACATTTTGGCGCACTCTTGATGCTACGCTCTTGATGCTGGCCTCCTGATGTGCTCTTGAAATCAAAAACCTCTTGATGCTATGCGCTTAAGTCCCACACGCTCTTGATGATGCGTTCTTCCCTTTCTCTTGGCGCATTCCGGCAAGTTCTTGCTGCTACACTCTAAACTTTCTGTTGGAAATTCCAACACTCTCTTCATGCTACGCATTGACTTTTCCTGGAACGTTCTAGTAGGTTCCTTGATGCTGCTGTCTGGGCTTTCTTTCAGAACTTCCAGCAGGCTCCTCTCTTGAGTTTCTCTTGTGCTTTCCAAAACGCTCCCGATGCTGCGCTCTGAACTTCCTCCTGGAACATCCTGGCACCCTCTTGGCCCCAACACGCTTTTGAACACCGCAGCACGCTCTTGCCGCTACGCCCTTGACGCCAACACGCCCTTCATGCTACGCTCTGAGCTTTCTCTTGGAACGTCAACACTCTCTTGATGCTACGCTCTGACCCTTCTTGAAACAGTCCAACACACGCTCTTGACGCGACGCTCCACCACGGTCTTGATGCTACGGTCTCAACTTCCTCTTGGACTTTCCAACACGTTCTTGATGCTAGGCTCTTAATTCCAAAATACTCCTGAAGCCAGGCACCTAAATTTCTCTTGAAAAATTCCAACACGCTCTTGTTCTTGCTCTCTTAGCTTTCTCTTTGGCTTGCCAAAATGCTCTTGATGCTACGCTCTTATCTCCAAGGCGCTCCTGATCTACGCATTCATGCCCTTGATGCTAGCCCCCTGACTTGCCCTTGGAGTTTTGAAAGCGCTTTTGATATTTCGTCCTTGACTCCAGCACACTTCTGATGCTACGCTCTTTTCTTTTTCCTGAAGCAGTCTGGGAAGCTCTTGATGCTACCCTCTTAACTTTCTCTTTGAACTTCCAACACTCTCTTGATGCCACGCTCTTAACCTTCTGGAACACTCCAGCAAGCTCTTGATGCTACTCCACGACGCTCTTGGCACTACGCTCTCAACTTCCCCTTGGGCTTTCCAACACGCTCTTGATGCTAGGCACTTGGCTCCAACATGCTCTTGATTCCACGCCCCCAACTGTCTCTTGACGCATACATGCCCTTGATGCTAGCCTTATGGATTGCCCTTGGAATTTTAAAAGCGCTTTTGATGCTACGCTCTTAGCTCCAACACACTTCTGGTGCTACATTCTTTTCTTGCTCCTGAAGCAGTCCAGCAAGCTCTTGATGCTAAACTCTTAACCTTCTTATTGCCACGCTCTTGACCTTCTCCTGGAAGATTCCAGCATGCTCTTGCTGCTTGCCTCTTGGCTTTCTTTCTCTTGGAGCTTCAACACTCTTGGTCCTATGTTCTTAGCTGCTTCTTTGTACAAACCAGCATGCTGTTCGCGCTACGAACTTCGTTTTCTCTTTGAACTTCCAACACGTTCTTGGTGCTACTCTCTTAACTGACTCTTGGGCTTCCAACACGCCGTAGAGGCCACGCTATTAATCCCAATGCTCTTTTGATGCTGAGCATTGCTGAGCTGTTAACTTTCTCTTGAAACATTCGCACTCTTGATGCTAGCCTTTTGGCTTGGCCTTGGAATTGCGAAAACGCTCTTGATGCTACGCTCTTATACCTCCAACACACTCTTGCTGCTATGCTCTTAGCTTTCTCTTGGAACATTCCGGCCAGCTCTTGATGCTGTGCTCTGGACTTTCTCTTGGACTCTTGAAACGGTCCAACACCTTCTTGACGATACGCTCCACCAGGGTCTTGATGCTATGCTCTGAACTTCCTCTTGGACTTTCCAACACGCTCTTGTTGCTAGGCTCTTAAGTCCAACATGCTCTTGTTTCCATGCCCCCAACTTTTCTCGAAACATTCCAACACGCTCTTGGTGCTACTCTCTTTGCTTTCTTCTTGGCTTTCCGAAAAACTCTTAAAGCTAAGTTCTTAACTCCAACGCGCTCTTGATGCTACACTCTTAGCCTTCTTTGAAACATTCATTCTCTTGATGCTAGCCTCTTGACTTGCCCTTGACATTTTAAAGCGTTTTTGATGCTACCCTCTTTTCTTTGCCTGAAGCAGTCCGCCACGCTCTTGATGCTACGCTCTTAACTTTCTCTTGGAACTTCCAACAAGAGAGATGCCGCGCTCTTAGCCCTCTCCTGGAACATTCCAGTATGCTCTTGATGCTACCCTCTTGGCTTCCTCTTGGCACATTCCAGCACGATCTGTTTGCCACGCTCGGAACATTCTCCTGGAACATGCCAGCAGGCTTTGCACGGTACCCTCTTCGCTTTCTGTTGAAAAAAATCCGCGCACGTTCGTATTGCCACGCACACTATAGATGCTACACTTTCAACTGTCTCCTCTGTATGCCAGGCTCTTGATCTCAGCACTCTCAGGATACTATTTTGGAAGCTCCGACCAGCTCTTCATGCTACGCTCTTGGCTTTCGCCTGGATCA
>CAMXCT020004890.1:1107401-1227401 GCA_947184155.2 Cladocopium goreaui | reverse complement strand
CCTGTCGTGGTCGTGGTGGTGGTGGTGGTGGTGGTGGTTGTGGTGGTTGTTGTGGTTGTTGTGGTTGTTGTGGTTGTCGTGGTTGTTGTGGTTGTTGTGGTTGTTGTGGTGGTTGTGGTTGTCACGTATATTCATGCACCGCCCCACTATGATCACAGTTCCTTGCTGCCAAAGAAGAGGACGCACACACACACACACACACACACGTATGTATATATATATATTTATATTATATAAGATAGCTTATAATTATAATGCACATACTAATGTATAAAGTAGTCGCTGAGAACGCACAGAATGACATCTGATGAAATGATGCGTTTGTGTTGCAAATATCAGAAAATCAACTCATCCCATCTCCGTGTGGCTGAGGCGGAGCGGCATCAGTGCGAAGCGGGAAAAGCCACAAAAGCGCCAAAAGTGCCAAAAGTGCCAAAAGTGCAAAAAGTCAAAGGACCCAAGAATCCACAAATGTTGAAGAGACAGAAGATCCTCGTGAATCGCGGGACAGCCTGAGTGTTATTTGCACTGAAGCCATTTTTGAAGCGTTGGAGTGGGAAGTAGATTGGACAGCTCCATCTTCTTCGAACTACGGAATCAATGCAGGGCCGCTGAAAAAGAAGTTGGATGAGCTGGCCAAGATTTTGGCTGGCACCCAAACTGGAGCGATTCCCGAGGCGCTTGAGACGGTTATGCACACACCAGTTGAACTCGCTGAAATGTCCGTGAGACAAGCAGCTTGTTCCAGAGAGGCAGCCGAAACTGTGGAGCGTGCAAGGCGCAATCACCTTTGTCCTTTGAACGGCCCATTAGCCAACGAGCTTGCGATTCTGACTGTTCTGGCATTAGTGCAGGCAGCTCCCATGAACCTTGACTGTCAACCCAGCAATGAAAAGACCTTGCAGCGAATAGATATTTGTGTGCTTCGAAGTGGGCTCGAAGTTGCAACTGCTGAAGTAAAAGGTGATATAGCCAAAGCGAGGAAGGCGACTTGCTGGCACTTCAATGTTGCTATTTCATTGGTCACTTGATGTCGCTTCTTTGTGCCAATTCTTGCATGAATGGGGTGTCTGTAAGGGGCTTCAAAGTTGAACATGTTGGCTTTATTTGAGCACCAGGAGATGATGAAGCAAGGAAGAACCCAAAGAAAACCTGGCAAAAAGTGGCTGGTTGGTGGGCGCTTTGGCAACCAGAGCACGGAACCGGTGACAATTGGCAAGATCTTGAGCACTCAGAAGGACCTGCCACCTGCGGATATTTGCGCTCTCTTGGACTTTCAAGATCCTACTGTCCAAAGCAGTCTTGACCGTGGTGGCTTGGCGGGGTTTGGTGTGGGATGGTGTGGCCACTAGAAGTTGGCAAAGACTTCAGACGCCTTGTTGTGTTTTATGAGGCAAGGTCACAGCACAATAGCAAGACAAATCAAGAGACATTATGTTCGATGGTTCGGAATGTCTAAGATCCTAGATTCTGCAGCCAGTTAACTCATTGAAGTGGTTTATATTAGAGAGAGAGAGAGAGTGGAAAGCAAACCAAGGGTTGGACGCAAAGATGGAGGGTTTGGGCGATTCTACTTTGGCTAGCATTTGTTCCAAGTCCATCCCAACAAAGTCTTCTTCCGTCATGTCGCAAAAAAATATTATATGACGTAACGTAGATGATTGGATGCAGATGCAACTTGGATTTAGGTTCGTTTTGTGCGAGTATCCATGATTTTCCATGAGCATGTTGCAAGCCCTACAAAGCCTTGCAGCCTTGTTGAGTGAATGAGTTTAGTGGTGAGCGTTTTTGGTGAGCGTTTTGGTACGCCGAGCTTTGAAAGATGAAGCATGAAACATTCAAATGCAACCGAACTGGAAACAGTCCAGATGCTGTCCAGAAGTTGTTTTTCATTTCCTCTTTGAAACCGGCAACAGCTACAAGAAGGAAGGCTCCTTTTATGCCCGCAAATTGCAGATGACAAAAACGCCGCAGCAGAACATACAGGGGACATTGGTCGCTTGTGACCCTAATCACTGTTTCTACGTTTTGAAGTAAAAAAGATAGGGTCACAAGTGACCAGGTGTGCTCGAAGTCCCACACCTGCCACACGAAAATGGTGCGGCCCCTTTGTGGTCGCCTGTGACCCTATTCGTGCCCGAAGCATGATTTTTGGAGGAAGTCTCGCAGAAAAGCTTCGTTTAAGGGCTTCGAAGCTTCATTTTTGAAGGAAGTCTCGCAGAAAAGCTTCGTTTAAGGGCTTCGAAGCTAGGTTTTTGAGTTTGGAAGCTTCAGTTTTGAAGGAAGTCTTGTAGAAAAGCTTCGTTTTAGAGCTTCGAAGCTTCATTTTTGAAGGAAGTCTCGCAGAAAAGTTTTTGTGTTTGAGTTTCGAAGCTTCATTTTTGTAGGAAGTCTCGCAGAAAAGCTTCGTTTAAGGGCTTCGAAGCTACATGTCATTTATTTATCTATCTATCTATCTATGTATCTATCTATCTATCTATCTATCTACCTATCTAATTATCTATCTATCTATCTGTCTATCTATCTATCTATCTATCTATCTATCTATCTCTATCTATCTCTCTCTCTCTCTATCTATCTTGTTATCTTATCTTATCTTATCTCATCTTATCTTATCTTATCTCATGTTATCTTATCTTATCTTATCTTAACTTATTTTATCTTATCTATCTATCTATCTATCCATCTATCTATCTATCTATCTATCTATCTCTCTATCTCTCTCTATCTCTCTATCTATCTATCTCTCTCGCTCTCCCTTTCTATCTTGTTATCGCTGTATCTCTTTACCTCAACTTCTAAAAACGGTCCGAACATGGTGTGTTTTGTACATGTTGACTCTCTCTCTCTCTCTCTTTCTATCTCTTTATCTCTCTATCTCTCCATCTCAACTGCTAAAGGCGGTCCGAACATGTTGGTTTTTGTGCATGTTGACTTCGAAATGGACGTCACGCCACAACGGCGTGCAATTTTGTATTTCTCATCTGGGCAGCTGGCTCCGCGCCCGCCGCTGTAGCGAGCTTACTTGTCGACCCTCCGGAGCCACAAGGCATTGGAAAACACTACCTTTTGGCTCCTCTGCATCTTCTTTCTTCTGACTCGTTCTCTTCTCTGATCTGCTCTCTTCTACTCTTCTCTTCTCTCTGCCTCTTCCCATCTCTGCTTTTCATCTGCCCATATTGTTGGAAGTTTGATTTCGAAACTTCCTTCGATAATGCAAAATATATTCACGAAGAAAGTTATACACAGACAAACTCGCGGCCAGACAATTATACAGAAAGTTGCGGCCAACCTTAGCAATCCATGCGTCGGTGATGCACTGAATTTCACCACCATTGACAATGGTATAGTATGATAGTATACTGTTATATCCATGCATGTCCATCTATTTGTCCATTAGGGCATTAGGGCATATCCATTCACATTGTACATGGGTTGTACAAGTCTCGTGACCTTCCAATATGTTGCACTGTGGTGCTCAAGTGATTGCTGAAATCCTGGGAGAAAGATTAGTTTGTGAAGTTCATGCGCGCACTTGCGCTAAAGAACTTTCAAATCGCATGTGCCAAGTTGCAGTCCTCAATTGTGCCAAATTTGGTATTGTGTCGTCCGCAGTGGCATTTTGCCAAGGCAGAAGGTGGGTGCAGCATCACGTAGACAAGAAACATATAGTTACGTATTAGGCTTCAATCTGCTTCATGTCGTATCACCGTAACGAGTCAAGTAATGATGTAAGTACGATGATCCGTCCCCCCTAACCAAACCCTAAATGGCTGAGTCAAGTAATGATGTAAGTAGAATGATCCCTCCCCCCCAACCAAACCCTAAATGGCTGAGTCAAGTAATGATCTAAGTTGAATGATCCCTCCCCCCAACCAAACCCTAAATGGCTGAGTCAAGTAATGATGTAAGTAGAATGATCCCTCCCCCCCAACCAAACCCTAAGTGGCTGAGTCAAGTAATGATGTAAGTAGAATGATCCCTCCCCCCCAACCAAACCCTAAATGGCTGAGTCAAGTAATGATCTAAGTTGAATGATCCCTCCCCCCCACCAAACCCTAAATGGCTGAGTCAAGTAATGATGTAAGTACGATGATCCCTCCCCCCCAACCAAACCCTAAATGGCTGAGTCAAGTAATGATGTAAGTAGAATGATCCCTCCCCCCCAACCAAACCCTAAATGGCTGAGTCAAGTAATGATGTAAGTAGAATGATCCCTCCCCCGCAACCAAACCCTAAATGGCTGAGTCAAGTAATGTATAACCTCTCCCCCCCAACCAAACCCTAAATGGCTGAGTCAAGTAATGATCTAAGTACAATGATCCCTCCCCCCAACCAAACCCTAAATGGCTGAGTCAAGTAATGTATAACCCCTCCCCCCCAACCAAACCCTAAATGGCTGAGTCAAGTAATGATGTAAGTAGAATGATCCCTCCCCCCCAACCAAACCCTAAATGGCTGAGTCAAGTAATGATGTAAGTAGAATGATCCCTCCCCCCCAACCAAACCCTAAATGAGTCTGAGTCAAGTTCCCCCCCCCAACCAAACCCTAAATGGCTGAGTCAAGTAATGATGTAAGTAGAATGATCCCTCCCCCCCAACCAAACCCTAAATGGCTGAGTCAAGTAATGATCTAAGTTGAATGATCCCTCCCCCCCAACCAAACCCTAAATGGCTGAGTCAAGTAATGATATCCCCCCCAACCAAACCCTAAATGGCTGAGTCAAGTAATGATCTAAGTTGAATGATCCCTCCCCCCCAACCAAACCCTAAATGGCTGAGTCAAGTAATGATGTAAGTACGATGATCCCTCCCCCCTAACCAAACCCTAAATGGCTGAGTCAAGTAATGATGTAAGTAGAATGATCCCTCCCCCCCAACCAAACCCTAAATGGCTGAGTCAAGTAATGATCTAAGTTGAATGATCCCTCCCCCCAACCAAACCCTAAATGGCTGAGTCAAGTAATGATGTAAGTAGAATGATCCCTCCCCCCAACCAAACCCTAAGTGGCTGAGTCAAGTAATGATGTAAGTAGAATGATCCCTCCCCCCAACCAAACCCTAAATGGCTGAGTCAAGTAATGATCTAAGTTGAATGATCCCTCCCCCCCAACCAAACCCTAAATGGCTGAGTCAAGTAATGATGTAAGTACGATGATCCCTCCCCCCTAACCAAACCCTAAATGGCTGAGTCAAGTAATGATGTAAGTAGAATGATCCCTCCCCCCAACCAAACCCTAAATGGCTGAGTCAAGTAATGATCTAAGTTGAATGATCCCTCCCCCCCAACCAAACCCTAAATGGCTGAGTCAAGTAATGATGTAAGTTGAATGATCCCTCCCCCCAACCAAACCCTAAATGGCTGAGTCAAGTAATGATGTAAGTAGAATGATCCCTCCCCCCCAACCAAACCCTAAATGGCTGAGTCAAGTAATGATCTAAGTTGAATGATCCCTCCCCCCCAACCAAACCCTAATGGCTGAGTCAAGTAATGATCTAAGTTGAATGATCCCTCCCCCCCAACCAAACCCTAAATGGCTGAGTCAAGTAATGATGTAAGTAGAATGATCCCTCCCCCCCAACCAAACAATTGCATGGTGGAGAGTTTTTAAAGGAGACAATTGCATGGTGGAACGCAGGGGGGGTGAGAGTTTTTAAAGGAATAGGGTCGCAAGTGACCGTTTTTTAGGGTCGCAAGTGACCGGGGATTTTAGGGTCACAAGTGACCGTTTTTTAGGGTCACAAGTGACCATGGACCCACATACAGGAACTACATGGAACTATATAATATGCTGTCTATTGTCTTCGTCGGATCTTCGAGGAAATGTTCAGGGATATCAACTGGTCCAAGTGCGCAAGATTGCGAGTATGTTCCGGCTTCGAATTCCAAGATTTGTCTTTAAACAAACTCTGGCTGACCTTTTGAATTTATTATTTGAATTTCATGTTTGCTCCGATACGCTGGTGGGCATAAACAAAGCACACCGTTGCAAATGTCTTGGGTTGGCCATGTGAATCTCACGTTGAAGGTGGTGATGATAGTGATGAAGAAGCGAGAAAGCGAGCTGACAAGCCAAAGCATCGCAGGAAGGAAAATGTGCACATTCTCCCACACAAACCAACCTTTGGATCTATGAGCACGTTGCGATTTCAACTGAATGTTCTTCGGTATGTGCTGGACTTCCAAAGCTTGCAAGAGGAAGCAATCCAGGAGGAGGAGTTGAGACAAGAGGAACGGCAAAGAGAAATCACTGAAGACGGCGAAAATTGCACAGAACTCTTGACGTCAGGAGAAGTTGTCACTTTTGATCCTTACTACTATGATAGCAACTTGGACGATTTGGACGTGTTTCTGGGGTCACTTCAAGATACTTCAAGCACTTCTCCAATGATTTGGGTTCATCTCAGTTCATCTCAGTTCATCTCTTGAAATCCTCGCACTGCAACCTAATTTTGTGTTGAGTGTCGACCCTCACCCTGGTGGCACCACCGGGGCGCACAAAGGACATTAAATTAAAGATCATTAAAGGACGGGGAGTATTACGTTAGATTCATTAGATTCTTTTTATGATTTTATGTTTTCGCAACTTTGCTCATTTGTGTGCAGATTATGCAGGCTCTTAAAGAGTCTCATCATGTCTTATCCTGCTACAGGGTCAGTAGCGTGCACAGGTCATTGTTGAGACAACCAGCTGACCCAACTGCCCTTGCATTGAGGCGTGGAAGAACTCAGCGAAAACAGCGAGGAGAGCAAGAGCAGCTCTGAGACCAGCTCTAGTGAGGAAAGTGAGGACCGACCGGACAGACCTCGTGTCAAAAAATGTGTCAAAATGTGTCAAAGAATGGACAAGATGGACAAGATGGACAAGATGGACACGATATCTGAACAATTCTGACCATGATACTAGAATATACTAGATAATACCAACTTAGAAGACTTTCACCACCATTGTGTATCGTAGTAGAAGTTTCCAAGTTGCCACATAAATGGCACAGACAAATGACGCTGCTAGCTGACCAGCTAGCGGCTGAGCTGGGCCACCTGCTCGCCTTCAGCTTCTGTTGAAATCTCTGAGATGGCGATGGAGGGAGAGAGAGAGAGAGAGAATACCAAAAGTTACATATAGAGAGAGAGGGAAAACGCACAAAAACTGCGATATTTACTGACAACGTATGGACTGCACGGTGCGTACATTTTGCAATGCCATACGAGAGCATGGGCCTGCCCATGCACATTGCTCGCGTTGTTGCCTCCTTGATTCGCGGTTTGGTGTCGGCATCCGCACAACTAGGTGCTTGCAGTTATGCAGCTATCATCAGCTATCGTTTTTAGCCAGTATAACGGCCAAGCGTATGCGAGTCCAAACGCGTGACTTTGTGACGCTAGGTTGATCGTGTTTTCACGAGTCATCACGGTCCGATGCTTGCTTCCTGTTCCAGCTAAGCAGCTAAGGGCCCTCGGCCCATTCCTTTGTCTTAGTTTCCCCTACCAACCACTTATATAAAGACATTCTACCACGACAAAGCTTGCTTGTCATGACAAGCTATTGTTTGGCCTTATCGGCATCGCGATCCTGGAGATGTTACTGACCTCTTCAGACGGCATTTGGTGGCACGTCTGAGCATTTTTTAGCCCTTCACTTTTCGCGACACATACAGTGTCACACAATATCAGAATGCAACACTTCTTAAATCACAACATTCGCATCATTCGCAACTACTACTTTGTAATTTGCAAATCAACCCAAGTGGTGCGTGATATAGGTCTTTGGTCCACTAGTGCTATTTGACACGAGACAGGATCACAGTGGAAGCAGCCAAGATACAACAAAAGAAGTATCGAAGTCACAGACTTTGCGTGGCTTCAAAGGAGGAGGACAGAAACTCAGTCCAAGGAATTGCCACTATCTGCATTTTTCTGCATTTAGAGGCAAAAATCATGGTATAAGTTGTAAAAAGGGAGAGCTCTTCAAATGATTCTTTATGCATTGTTGCTTAGGCAATCTGCGGTTCTAAAATGTTCTGAAAATTTCTGAAACATGATAGGACGAACCAAAAGAATTCTGGCCGCGGGGGCGGCAGTATCATCCTTCTTCTCCATGTTTCGAGGGAGCGAAGAAGCGCAGAGAGCTCGAATGAGGGCCCGTGTGGCCCGCAGATTTCGTGAGCTTGATGAAGACGGTGAAGGTATTCAGCTGGCTGATGTGGCAACTCTTTTGACTGATGTTCTGGGCCTGCAATTGGACAGAGATGCAATGCTACTTGACCCTACTTGATCATACTTTATACTTGACTTACTTGACTTCTTTTTGGGGCTGCAGTTACCACAGTTATCCATAGTTGACCTACTTGGCTGCAGTTCTATTGCTGTTTAGTTGTCGCGGTCCGCAATGGTGTTCAATCGGATGCATGAGTCGCAAAAACAATCTGCAGAGACAGAGGTGGAACTAGCTAGAACATGTTTGACCGTCTAGAATCTAAAACCTCTCCAACGAGCCACTTGCGCGCCTTTTGTCCTTGAAGCATTTCTGGCCGCAAGAGAATGACAGCTCAAGACTCTAAGACCCCGCAAAATATCGAAAAATCAAACTAATAATATTAGTTCCACTTGGTGCGTCTTCAAGTGAGATCAAGTGAGATCAAGTGAGATCAAGTGAGCAGGTCGAGCTGCGGCACTAACGGGCACTAAGGCTCCGGCTGGCCGCAAACGTCTTTGATAATGCGGAGAAGAATGAGCAAGAACTTCTTCAACTGCCGGAAGTGTTGAAATCTCTCGATTCTGTAACCACAGACTTTAATGCTTTGGTGAAAAGGCGGCAGCAGCATAGTTCTGGACAATCGGGCGAGGAGGAAACTTCCTGGACATGTGTACGGCGGTTAGCTGGAATGGTTATCCCGCCGGACTCTCCAGGGTTGAGAGCCTGGGATTTGTTCCGACAGTTGGCGGTTGTTTATTTCATGCTGGAGATCCCTATGCGTTTTGCCTTTATCAACTTCGACCAGTTGCCGCAAAACGATGCAAGAGTTCTGCTGGCTCTCAACTTGTGCATGGATATTTTCATGCTGTTGAGCATGATGTTGACGTTCTTGCGAGGTTATACCAAGAGCTCGGGGGTGACCGTAATTGATTTCCATCAAATCCGTGTTCGGTACATGCTCAGTACATTCAGTTGGGATATCCTGGCATGCTTTCCACTGGATCTCCTTGTGGCTGGCTTCCAGGCCTCTAGAGACTATGCAACATGGAGACTTTTTAAACTGGTGCATTTGAGGCATTTCTGGAGTGACTCGAGCCCATCTCAAGGCAAGGAAGGAGGCTTCTTAGTGACGACTGTTCGGATAATGTTGCAAGTGTACGTGCTTTTGCACTTCACTGCTTGTGGCTTTTGGTACATCAGCAATGGTTGGCCTACAGAGCAGGAGCTGATTGAACAGCAAAATGTGGCCTCTGAAGCCAGCGGATGGTTCCGCCGATATGATGGAATGGGTTTTGCGGCAGGGCTGTTCAACCAGGCATATGTGCCAGTGTTTGAGCAGTACATGATTTGCCTTTGGGCAATGATGTGCCTGCTGACAAATGACAGTCATTATCAGATCAGCTCGACGACTTGGCTGGAGCTTGGCTGGGTGATCGGCAGTTTCGTGGTTTCTATTGCTGTCACAGGTCACATTGATGGCGCCCTTGTTGGGAAGGTCATCTCCCAAGATCAAAGCACAGTGGAAGATCGTGTGATGCGAGCTCGGGTAGACAACTTCATCCAAAATGCAGGGCTGCCTGTTGAACTTGCAGAGCAGATTCGTCTTTCCACTGATGCTGGTCACAGTGTCAGCCGAGGCTCGAAAGCCGAGAAGTCTACGGCCACCGACATACGGACCATGGAGTCAGTTTTGCAGAGTTTGTCTCGCGGGTTGCTGACCCGAGTTGGCCGCCGCGTTTTCCTAAAGTGGCTTCAAGGGGTGCAGCTCTTCAAAGGGTGCTCGGAGCCATTTCTTCTGCAGCTCGCCACCAGATGTCGGCAGATCACGCTATCTGCAGGCTCCTTCATTTGTAGAGTGGGTGAGCCCTCGTCCTTTCTGGTGATTCTTCGCTATGGCTCTGTTCAAATCCGTGACACAAGCAATGAAGAAATCGATCGAGCGGAGGAAAAGGGAACAGCATTCTGCGATATCTCTTGCATGTTTGGCTTGAGACACAAGACGTCAATCATTTGTGAGGAGGAGACGCAGCTTGTCAAGCTACAAGTGGAGGATTTGAATTTTGCGTTGGAACTGTACCCCAAAGACAGGGAGCAGATCAACAACAACGTGCTGGAGATCATGCCAGAGACTGCTGATTTGACAGAACAGGAGAACGACGGGGCAGCCATGGGTGCCATTGCGCCCATCATGGCGAACATCATCGGGACCATGAGCGGGATGGGAGACGACCATGATGATGGGCGCCAGTCTCTCGACAGGCGGAAGCGTAGAGCCATGGGCAAGGTGGACCTGGTTGCAGATTTATCCATCCATGACCTGAATTTGGAAGGCGTTGCTCATGTGCGAAATGTGATCAACAAAATGTTAGAGGAGAAAGCGCAACAACGAGTCAGCGACTTTATTGAGTTTGCGGCAAATGGGAAGTGGGAGAAAATGGAAGCGATGCTGAAAGACCGCGAGGCAGGAGACTCTCGGAGCTCGGAGCCACGATTTACCTGCCACATCCTGCCACTGTGATATCTGTGAATTGTAATGAATTTTGTCATTCTCATTCTATATATATTATATATTCATTAATATTCTACATATATTCTACTATAGTATATTATACCTCTCGTAACTCCCAGTATCCTCTCATGTACTGAAATTACTCGTAGATTACCGGTACTGAGCACAAGTTTCTCGACCACATCGACCTAGGTAGCAAGCGCAAGTTGACAAATCAGCAGTCACTTCATTTTTAACTTTTTTTTAAGCGGGTATTGGGATTAGAGGCCTCGCACACGCATAGTAGGGCGAAGATGTATATGCTAATGTAGACCCACTTTCTTCAAGTTTTCATCTACGTACAGTGGTGCGTGATTGGAGTCTCCTCCGCTTTCACCCGTTTGCACTGGTATAAACTGATGTAATATTGTCGCATACTGTCGCAGCCCGATGTGTTGAGCCTGCAGGTCACGGTAGATTCAAAAAAATGGGATTCCAGGAGTGCGTTGCACGTGGCTGTGTCGGAAGGCCACTTGAATGTGGTAGAGCGGCTTGTAAGTGACTGGTCGGCCACCCTGACGCTCGAAGATAGATTTGGCAACACTCCTTTGGACGATGCCGTGAGAGAACGCCGTGCAGAAGTTGCTGAGTTTCTGGTGGAGGCCAGGGCGGCCAGGGCAGCCAGAGATGTGCTTTTACTTGAACGCACCAAAGAGGCTTGCTTTTTGGACATCTGAACCTGGACCCTGCACCCATGTAGTAAATACTACAGTAGCAAGGGGGGGTTGGGCAACCTTCCAGCCATCTCTAGCCGCTAGCCGGTTGTTCTTCAGCCATTTCTAAGCTGATTCATGCTGCTTCAAACATGTTCAAAACAGGTTGGCCACTTTGCAAAACTTGTCAAATTGTTCATTTCATTCGTTTCATTCATTTCATTCGTTTCATTCGTTTCATTCGTTTCATTCGTTTCATTCGTTTCATTCGTTTCATTGTCCATTTTCCTTTCCCTGCCGTTCCCGCATCTGCCAGGCAAGCGCAGAGTTCAAAGGCGGCGTAGCAGCTGCGGTGCAACTCTGTGAAGCTGCAGCAGAGGGCGACACGTCTCAGCTGGAGCTGCTCGTCGAGGTGCCATACTACGCAATGGCAACAACTCCGGCATGATGACGGCATTCCCCAATTGATATCCCAATTAATTATACAATTGTATCATGAATCAGACATCATCTTACATCCTTAACTCATATCATTTCGGCAATTCTGGCCAGGAAATGAGGTCATTGCTAAGGCTAGCACTGGAGCATTGGGAAAGGTTTACAGGTCCAGAATAGCTGGTCCCGCGATGTCCCGCGCATGGTTGGCATCTTCGAACCTGAAATGACTTTGGCACAAGATGGTACAAGATGGTACAAGTAGGTCCTAAACACTCCAGGGCAAACTTTCAGGAAGCATATAGTATAGATATGTATAGATCATATAGAAGTGTAGGAGGATGTGGTCTGGATTTGTTTGGACCGGGTTTCGCTTCAAGGCCCCAACCCCCGGGTTGCATGTGGCGATGCAGGTGATTGGGGTGGACCCAAACCTTGGTGACTACGATAACAGGACTGCGCTTCACTTGGCTGCTTCCAATGGTCATTTGGAAACCATCACGCGCATGCTGGAGTTCGGATATCTGGATGCTTGGTGGCAAGAGGCGCACAAACACACAGATACAGACACAGACGTATCTGTTTCAACCTGTATACAATATATATAAATCATTACAAATCCCACAAATGTTTAAAATCATGCACGCGCACAAACACACAGAGCCAGGATCTACAGAATGTTGACTGTTTCCAACTTTGCACTCCTAAGTCTAAGCAGCATCTAAAGAATTCATGTCCATTCATGTCCAAGAATTGAGCTGCCAAGGGGCGCATGGTGAGACCACCAAGTAATTCGAGGCATTTCTCGTTTGATCTTCTGAGATGTATAAAAACAGTCTTCAACGATCCCCATCGATCATATCGATCCCCTGTTCAGGATCTCAGTCCACTGGACCGGTTTGGCCAGACTCCTTTGGATGATGCGATTCGCCACGAGCACGTGGCCGTACAAAAGCTGCTTGGCATGAGCTTGAACTTATCGCTTCTGTGGCATGTGGATACATGTAGCCAATTGTAGCCATGTAGCATTCCTAAAAGCATCTAAAAGCAACAGACAGAAACGAAACGAAGCGTGTGACAACACATAACCTTCAACAACACACGAGAGAGAGAGAGAGAGAGAGGGAAAAAGAGAGCCTCAGGGTGCATGGAGCCACTACAGCCGCTTGACAATGTACTGCAGGCTTCTTAAAAGTGAAGGCGCTCAGATGGGCAGTGTCGAATTCGGCGTTGCGCTCTGCGAAGCAGCCGCCAACAATGATACTGCTGCTTGACTGGCCTTGGGGCTTTTAAATGTTTATTGTATACTGTTTTGTCACTATTTCATCATTTTTCAGGGGGGTTGGGCAGAGGCTCTTTGTATCTCTTTGTTCTTTTGGCATTATGCGGTCACGCCTGTCCGCTCGATATCGCTCGATACTGTTACATCTTCAAGATGGATCTTGCAAAGTCAGATCTCAAGTCATCCCAAGTCTTGATATGCAAGGCAGAAACTATGCATGGACAGAGTGCATCCTAGCATATCCTAGCAATAAAATGCAATAAATATGGTATGGATCGGGCATAATTATGTAGAATATTGTGGAATTATGTAGATATAGATCTGGATGGCGATGAGAGAGAGAGAGATCCCAACTGCCCAGGACAAAATCAGGCAGATGATTGAAGCAGGTGTCAGGGCCGGGATGGCCGACTACGACTATAGAACGGCTTTGCATTTGGCTTCCTCCAATGGACATTTGGAGACATGTGTGTTTCTTTTGCGTGAAGGACGTGTAGATCCAAATCCTTTGGATCGATTCCTCAACACACCACTTGATGATGCCATTCGTCATGGACACAAAGATATAGTAGAGCTCCTGATGAAATACAAGGGGAGGCCGTCCGATGACGATGAATACTTGAGCACAGTGAGGGATGACTTTTTGAAGAAAATGGAAGAAGAAAAGGCCCGAAAAGACACAGACAAGCTGGAGAAAGAGCTGAAGACCCATCGTTTATCTGATGTCATGGATCGTTTGTCTCGATTAGCTTCAGACATGGAGGATGACATTCACAACTTCAAGACGGCAGCTTCAAATATTCGATACGCTCTCTGCCGCATTTTGCACATGTCCATGTTCCTACAAGATGATTCAAGCCACAGCCGAGCTGGATATGAAAAGTTAGCCCATGACATGGAGGAAGGCAATCTCACTACCCAAAAGCTGGTCCCTTTGATGGAGCGAGACTTGAAGCAATTGGACAGCAGTGCCTCTCGGATTCTGAAGCACATTGCGGGTGAGCTTCAACCATGTTTGCATGCAGCTACCAACAATTCTCACACCAGAGGCTTGGTGAGGCTGTTGATGCCAAACTTCTCGCAGGATTTATCAAACCTGATTTCAGGTGTTAATCATGTGAAGGCCCTTTTGCCAAGATTAATCTCGCAAATCGTTACTCCAGCAAAAGGGCCTGGCCTGGGATATGATTGCCGCGCCTTTGGCCTGCTCTACCAGAGGCGGGGGCCATGACTCCATGACCTCCACAGTTCATTTCAATTTCGACTGTCCATCCTCCATCTCTGTGTCTCTAGATTAGTACATAATATGAATTAATATGATACGTATATGATCGTATATGTACAATATACAGTATATATAGTATATACGTATATAATTGTGTATATATAAATATGACATGTGACATATGTATAACAATATTTTTAGTACTGTATATAATATATATATATATATATATTCATAAGTAATATAATATATATATATACATATTTTTTATATAGATATAAAACTAATAGATCTGGTACTATTACTGTTTGTGTATTGTATTGCTATATATACCGGTGCCAAGAATTTCCACGTCTGGGCAGTTGCCCACTTCTAAGCAGCCTCGGTCGCAAAAATCCGGTTGGCTCCTGCCAGGTTTTCAAGCCGTCGATGTGCCGATGTGCAGGTGTCGCGTGTTTGGCTTTCCTGAATCCACCACAACGTCGGCTGAAAATTTGTCACATTTCGTCACTGTTATTCACCTTTCTTGTTTTTAAACACAGAGCATGTCCCAGCAGCACGTGAATTCTCAATATCTACATTTTAACGTGTGTTAGATGCGTTTAGATGTTTTTAGTGTGCCAGCGTGAAGATTCTGATGCGCAAACACTTTTGTCATCTTTTGTCATTTGTGCTGTGCCAGGAAATCCTGCAAAGCGCTTTGCAGCTGCTCTGTGTCACATCGTTCGGGAAGCAAGAGGCCGCCTGGCCAAGCAAACCAAGAGCTCGCGCGGCTGCGAAACTGTTCAAGGAGCATGGCACTCTTTGCAGGTCTTTACAGACAAGTTTTGGATAGTTTTGGACATTTGTTGAAACTGTTCGTTTTGGATAGCATAACCAAATGCTGTGCGAAGTTGTGGTTTCCCTGGAGATCAGATGATCATGTCGGTTGAGTCATACTTGTAACATCTTGTAACACTGAGACGTAGACTATAGTGTCTTCTTTGCCGAGGTCATAGATGTCATATATTGCAAGGCGTTCATATTGTTACCAATCCTGACGTCCAGGGATATCATGGGGCTTCATGGGGCCGAAGCACGCAGGAGTCCAACGTGACAAACTCCCTTACGCACAGCATTGAGCGGCCTCCATTCAAGCCACCGGCAGAGTTCCTGAAGCAGACTGCGCTTCAAGATAATGAATCAGTTTGACAGGTCAGGATCTCAAGCACTATGAGATGATCAGCGAAATATCAGGGTGCACTGTTGTGGCCCCACGCTTCATGATGCATGATGTGCTTTCGCATGCTTTTGATTTTGCAGCTTGTGAGCTCACTCAGGCTGAAAAGAAGTGAGTGAGGTCCAAGGCCTTCTTCACTCCTGACGTTGCGTAGAATTTTATTGTAGCAGCGGCTACGCCTGAAAATCCTGCAGACTAGTTTGATTTACAACAGCCATCAAAAACCATCAGCCGAGGTCTAGGCAACTAGAGACTAGCGAAGAGTGTCAGGGTAGCTCGTCAGGATTTTAGTTTTTATGTTTCACCTGCACGACTCCTGTGGTGGCAATGGTGTGGATTGCAGAATCGTGTCTCAGGGAAGTAGCCTGCAATGCCACCATTTTTCGTTCAGACCCCTGTCGATATGTTCGATGTTTTCTCGCCTGCAAAGCTGTTCGCCCCTTATTGATGCCACTGCAGCAGTCTTAATGATCGTCCGAGAATTAGGAGAATTGCAGAGGGTGAAGATAAGCCTCTGTGCAAACATGCCCCTCATGTGCTGCGAAGCAGTAGGATAAATAAACGGATCTTTTCGAACAGGTCACATGTCTAAAAAAGCTTTGTTGAAATGGCTGGAAGTGTGCCATTGCTAGTCTCCGTCAAAAGTCAATCAAGAAATGCGGCTGTCTCACACACACACAGACGCACCATGATGCACCCATCACCGATTCAGGCTGCTGATTGCAGCACAAGCTGATCATTTTTCAAAAGCTAGTGAAGATGATGAGATGCGGCAAGCTTGGGCTGCGGGCAAGGACGTGTGTTTTCATGAAAAACAATAGCTATAATAATTTGATTTAATTTGAGTTATTATATGTGACCCCCGAGTGATTCGCAAAAAAATGTGGCACATGCCAGTTGCTTGCACACAGCACAGAAACTGAACTGAACATGAAGAATTGGGGTCAAAAGAATTGAGGTCAACGTGTACAGCTGCATTGAATTTGAATCCCAGGTCTGAGCTCGAAAAGAGCTTGAAAAAGCGGCAGCTCAGACGCGAAGTGGCGCACTTACAACCTTGACGATCGAGGTAATTTGATGACATTGTAGCACGGTGTTCAGGCAGGAGGTTATACATGTGTATCAGATAATATCAGATATCATTATCATATTATATTATCATACAATTCAGGTGTGGCACCAAAACCTTTCCTTTTCACCCAAGCCCACCGTTTTGGAGCAAAGCTTTCTGGATTGACAACCACGCTATGGGACGTGTGTTGGATGGACATCAGGGTGAGGGAATGGGATACATAGAGATCAAGACCATTTCCAACAGTCGACAACTCATGGACAACCTTGGCTTTGAGGGCTTATTGCATCAATTGAGGATTGTTTGGGATGTTTGGGTAGATTTTCACCTCATCGTAGAGCACTCATGAGCGCTCCATAGCTCTCCCCTTTCTGATATTTGCTGATTGGGGAATCATTGGGGAACCACCTGAACTTACTTAACTTGGTTTCACATGAGGGTTCAGCAACGTCGTGGAGATCATGTGCTCTAGATTTCCCCTCAAAATAAGTCCCACCATGTCCCACCAAGGTAGCTTGTGCCGTCAACCTTCGGGAACGATCTGCCCGTTATGCCAGGGGCTTGAGATCGTCTCCATACCCGAATCTTTAATTGTATAAGTAGATATAAGTAGTGTGATTCGGTATGATTCGGTGGTTTTCCATGCCCTCGTCCCAGGTCTATGGGCGTGATAGTGAAGGATTTGAGGCCCTGATTGGTGACATGTGCAAGTTGCGTTTGTCCATCCATCCACAGATCCATATCACCCACAACCCGCAACGCAGCATGACACAACGCCAAGTTCCATTGCCCGGCGTTTTGAAAGGTTTTGCGATTGGTGTGTTGCAACCCTTCTATGACGCATCGCTACACACGGTAGACATGAGATTACATTATACCCGACACAGAGATGACAGAGATTACACAGAGTAGATATGAATGAACAATGAATACAGTGATCATGGGCTGATACATACCGATCCAATTTTCACCACACCAAGGTTGAGAATGGAATTAGGTGGCCGTTTGTAAACTTTGCGCGCCAGTGTCAGAGGCTCAAATGCGGCAGGAAGCTCGAGAACTTGATGCAAGCTCAGAATGGATTTTGGAATGTGCCGAATGAGTCAAATATGGGGAAAGGGATGGAAAGGGCGTAATGAGGATTTGCAACTGCTTACAAAACATGAGATTTCAAAAGCAGAGGCTCCCCAAGGTTTTATTTGGTTCTGCTGGATGAATCTGTACAAGTGGCATTCAAGTGCCTATATGATATGTACTTACCGAAAAGATCCGAATAGTATTGAAAGGCAGTGAAGCAAGCCTTCAGGGATTTCAGGGTCTTGGAGGTCAAACGAGTCAAACGGTCACAAATCAGGTGCTGCTGTGTTGAAACATGTCGGAAACATGTCTGAAACATGTCTGAGAATCTGAAACATGTTGAGACTTCCAGGTAGTTGTGACTGATTGTTGAATTAGTTGAAGAGTTGGAACATTTTTGTGGCACTCAGAGGCCTCGTCGCAGTTTGGCCCAGAGCTGCTGCAGGCTCTCGGAGAGCAGCGAGCTCAGACGGCCTCCGGATGGCTCCAGATGAATCCGGATTTCATCCGGATGGGTCAAATGAGGCGATTGAGATTGGTGGAGATTGGTGGAGAATGTTGAGATTTGCGAAAGGTGAAAGAAACACGGGGCACACCTTAAAGATTGTAAAAATGTCACATTCTTTGGCACACTTGGTCCAATTTTAATCCATCACGTTCCACCAAGGATGTACCTAGCGCGCTCTGAGACATTGCCTTAGCACAGCGAATTCGTGCATCATTCAATCTCTACGGGTGTCTAACCATTACCAAGACTTGACATCAGAATCAATCAGAATCATATTAATATAGAAATATATAGAATATTATAGAATCATCAGATCCTGCAGAAGTCATCAAAAGTCCTCATCCTCCCAGCGGACTCTAGCCGACTCTAGCCGACTCCAGCCATCAGCTCCAGCTTGTTGTGGGACCAGGGCGTCGCTGTGCTCCAGTGAGGATCTACTTGGCCAACGAGATGCATGGCCGGATCTCATTGACCAAGTCCCGAGCATCAATGAAGCACAATAGCCGGGCTCCTTGTCGAATGTTGTTGCATTGCAAGTTATCCAATATAAAGTCAAATGCAGCCCGTGTTTTTGCCACAGCCACACCAGGGATCTCTTTGTTTCCGGATGCGGGCTTTGTCACAGGTCTGGTTCTAAAGCACCGCCTTCGCTTTTACAAGTCCAGCTCTCAGTATCAAGAGTAGAGCAGCTGCATCCACCAATCTGAGTTTCCATAATCTCTAGAATCTAGAATAAATGATGCCAGATTCCCAGATTGAACATTCTACTTCTACAGCTTCATCAGATTCTTATCCGTTCCTCTTTTTTTCCAGTTTCTTTGATTAATGTCAGCCAAGAAAGGCCAAGAGGCTTCAGGTCTTTCAGCTTCTGGGGGCCTTTCAGTGCTCCTGCCACAGCTGATCAGAATGACATCCACACACATCATTGTTGTATCTTGTTATATCATCAAATCATATATCATTGATATCGATATCATTGATATATATCCACATCGTATTACCTTCAAAGAACCGCCCATACTTTTCCACGCTATGTCCGTAATATTTCCACCATTTCCCACCTGCAGTTCCATATAGTTCCATGTTTTCTTACAGCAACTTGCTGTTCACACTTCAGGAACGCTGCTGGAAGCCTCATCAAAGCCGGCAAGGTGCTTTGCCGTCCAAGACACATTTGTTCCTGTGGGTTTCACCTTCGGAATGTTCTGACTAGTTCTGACACATTTATGAACAGCACACTGCACACCTCCTTGCTTTTCAATACAACTATAACGAAATATAATGAGAATGATGAGAGCAAATGGAAGACACTTTCCGGTTTCGAGCCAATCCGGAAGTGCGGTGCATCGCCGTGCCAGGTGTACAGTGCTGCGACAAAGGTTTCCAAGGAATTGAAGGAAGAGCAACCTGAATCTCAATCAGGCAAGGGCAATCAGGCAATGTCAACAATATCGGCAGTGTCCCAGCACCGTTTCAACTGACAGAAATGATGTAACAGAAATGATTCCGCAATGATGCCTGAGTACACCATGACCTACCAGGTGAGCCTCCTGTGACAGAGGAGCAAGCACAGCAGGCCGTCACAGTCCCCATTGGGGCATCATGCTCAGCCAATGTCAGCCAATCGAGACTGCATATGCGTATGAAATGTGCATGTGATATGATGATATAAAGGAATATAATGATATAACAATATCCTTGTTGCAATTTCCTCTGCAGAATCGAGGGGGCTGGCACCCCAAAAATCTTCGATTCTGGAGAGCCCTCCTGCACCCCTACTTTGCTACAAAATCAAAGACCATGGGCTGGTAAGCACCCAAAAATCATCAATTTTGGACATATTTGGACTATATCTTAGTAGGTCCATGATTCTGTAGACAGGGGCCCCAACAGCCAGCCGGGAGTGCACAAAACCTTACTTTTTGGGCATGCAACTGATTTTGTAGAGATAAGGCTTGTGACAACCTAAGGTCTTTGATTTTCTAGTAAAGCATGCCCCTTAATGTCATATCTTCAGATCTTGATTCTGTAGTGGTTTTGAGATAGTAAGAGGGAATGAATTTGACTCTGTAAAGGATAGTTCCCCTGAAACCCTTTTTGCCCAACATGTATGGGTTTTTGATTTTGTAGAGATAAGTCCGATGTAGTAATATCATTTCCATAAGACCATTTTTCTTTGGATCTATCAGGTCTTGATTCTGTAGTGGTGAGAGATGATGAGAGGGAAGAATCTTGATTCTATATGATGCTATATGATTCTATATGATTCTATAATATGCAACTAATTTTGGATTCCTATTTAAAGAAAACATGCTACAAAATCAAAGACCAGTCATTTTGGACACCTTTAACTGACTTGTAAAATCTTGTAAAGGAACTCATGCTACAAAATCAAAGACAGGCATTTGGGACTTTGGATGGGACTTGTAACTTGTAAGTGCATTCATGCTACAAAATCAAAGACAGGCACTTTGGGACTTTGGATCGGACTTGTAAAACTTGTAAAAATTCATGCTACAAAATCAAAGACAGGCACTTTGGACTTTTGATGGGACTTGTAAAACTTGTAAAAATCATGCTACAAAATCAAAGACAAACAATACAAAAAATCTCTACAGAATCGACTCTAACCAAAATCTCTACAGAATCAGCCTGAAGGTTTTTACTAAAAAAAATCCAACATATGTTTACTTGATACTTTCTCATGTGAGGTTATTGATTTTGTAGAAAAGATGAATTTGCCTTGTCAGATTTTTTTATTTTTGTGGAAGGTTCTTGATTTTGTAGAAGCTAACATCCTAGTCTGGAGAGCAGAGATTGATTTAGTGAAAAAAAATGGTACCTGACCTAGGGGCCCTCTACTGGATCGAGGGGTCCAGCACCTCCCCCCTAATTGCAAGGGGGATATAATAATATAAAAATATAATTCAATATAATATGATATAATATGATTTGATATAATATAGTATGATATAATATAATATGATATAATATATAATTTAATTTAATATAATATAATATATATATGCTATCCATGCCCTATTGCATATAATAGGCGTTTAATGGAGTTCAATGGCCTTTAGTATTGTGAATTGTGAAGCGGGTTCCTGGGCCAGTTCCACAGAGCATCAATTTGATTGTGTCATTCTGTATGAACATGAATAAAGACATGTGAGCTTGCGCAGCCGAGGAAGAGACGACAGGAAAAGCATGCAATTTGCAATAAAGTGCTTCTTGCCCCGAAACCACTGCACATGTTTTTCATGTCTTTCCTCTTGGCGTCTCTTCAGGTGAAACTTCAACTAGGATTTAGGAACCTAATCTTTTCCAAATTGTATTGTACAGTAGTTTTCCTGTTGGAGTTGGCATCATCGACCATACCCAGGCTCCAGTCCTTGCCAATCCGTGAAATGGTCGATGCAGGTTGAAGCTGCGATGGATGATGCTCTGCCACTCTTCCTTCAGACTGCTTGGTCCTACGTGGTCCAAGATATCGACCGGACAGTTCAAAATGGCTCGTTTTAATTCATTTGACACCTCCCCAAGAGGTAACCCTTCAGTTTTTGAGCCTGTCAAGATTTTGATTCAATATTTGTAGATTTCCATGTTTGGGGCCAACTAGCAGCTGCATTCGCTTTGTTACCATTCCATACCATTCCCACTTCACAAAGCCCAAAATGTCAAAAGATGCAGTGAATGGCCTTCGTACATCGTCATGGCGGCCCACAGTGCCACAGCGCCAAGAGCTTCAAAGCCAAACACTTTCAGTGCCAACCCTTTTTGGCTGCCTTATCCTTAGACTGCAGAATGTCTCTTTGCGGCGGCTTTAGGGTATGCGCAGCAGGGGTTGTGATTTATGATACAGTAGGATTGCAGAAGGTCTGCACGGGAGGCGCATCGTGCAGTCAGTCCAGACTACTGTGCATGCACCACTACATATCTCTTGCCCGAAAGTCACCGTGTGGCTATATGTGCCTTGGTAATTTTTGAGCTGATTTCCGTTTCTGCTCGCAACATTCTTTTGGTTTGACTGTTTCAACATGTGTGGCGTATTGATGTCTCGGGTGTCTTCGGCAAATTTCATGTCCAGACGCATGCACGCACCGACATCAGGACATGCACTTTTGTACTTTTGCGATCTTTTACGTGCGCGCACGCGCACATTCAATCGGATTTCTGCACCAATCGTTGCCCAATACAAAATCCGCGACGTCTTGCCAGGTCAGAGATGTTGGTCGGAAGTTCCTTCAAGACAAATCTGTGCTTGGCACCTGGTTTGTGCGTGTTTGATCTGTTTGTTCTAGCTGGCAGGGTTTTTTTAAGCAGTGGACTTCATGTCGTTGTAGGCCGTGGCAGATTCGGATCCGGAGAGCGCAGGCCTTGCAGCTTTTGGGTCTGGATCTTGAAGCAGAAAAGTTGGACCGTGGAATTATGATGGATTATGTTTTTGACAAGCTATGACTTACGATCTCTCCAAAGCCAATTGTTGTAGACGCCGAGGCGAAATTTTCCAAACAGAGGCTGCTGCTGCAAAATCTGCAGGACAAGAGCCAGGCAGCGTGGATGTGGCAGTGGGGCATAGCAATGGCTCTGACCTGTTAGATTTGACGGATGTGTGCCCATGTGTAATTGGCGATTTTTTAGTGACAGAGTTGAGCTGACTTTGCACACGTGCTGTGAGTGTTTGTTCCAGGCACAGCCGATGGCACAGCAAAGGCTGTGCTCCAAGAGGCCAGGGCATGATGCTTCCCCTTGAATGCATGGTGACACAAAAAAAAACATAAAATACGTCATATGTGTTCGTACATTCATATATATTGCATAAACACACCATATATATCCGTATATTGCATAAACACACCGCAGCACATATTTGTTTGAATTCTACTCGTCATCTCTCATTCGATCAACGTGCCCCAGGCTATGCTTGGAGCAATGAGCTTTGACCCCAGTGCGATCCAAGAAATTGTTTTAACTTGTTCAAGGATCTTTGAAGGTTTGGACTAGTTTGGACTAGTTTGGACTGGGGGTTGTTCTCCTTTTTGAGCCTCTATGCTTTCCAGCTACGGCCTTGATATGTCTTGATCTTGAATGCAACTTCGAGTGGGCGTAGATCAGATACGCCGAGGATGAGACCAGCCCTTTCCGGCACTGCGTGGCTTAACAGGCCAGGTGTTTCTTCCTGACTTGTGCCAACAAAAACAAAGTGGTTGCCACGTGTGCCCCTATTTCCCTCGTTTCCAGGCATTATGCGCCACTTCTGAGGCGTTTTTTGATTATCTCCTTGAGTCTTTGAAGATTCTCAAGTTACCTTTTGCGGCGATTGCACAGCCAATGCGCAGCCAGCTCAATCTTTGGCCACATTGGGTACGAAACTTTGTACAGGAGCCAAGGCCCAGGCTGCATAGAGCGAAAGCACAGAACTGATGTAGAATGCGGAAAAAGTATAGAGTGGTGCGAGAGCCAGTGTATATATCGGTGTAATGTATATAATATATATATATGTATATATATATATTTATATTAGAACTGCTTACAGCACTGGGTCGTTTGTGATGCTATGCTAGCTAGGAGCTTTGTGGTGGAAGCTTCTTGCATTAGTAATAGTGTTCTTTCCCTGTCACGCTGCTGGATTGGGCCCAAGGCCACCAAAAGATGTGTTTTTGCTTCCCGGTTTCACGGTCACATTTGCGACTGGAAAGAATTCTCGGCCTAGCACGTCATTTGAGAATATTCAAGAATGAGAGAGTTCCGCAAATATTCTATTCATTCTAGCTCCATGTTGCCCAAGCTGAGAAAATCTTGGCATACACTGAAATCATCGTACTCTGGAGCTGGAATTTGGTCCTGGTTTACCTGGTCTTTGCAGATTCTTGTGAAGAACTCTCGGAGAGGGCGGTGGAGAGAGAGAGAGAGAGAGACCATTTGAGCGTAAATTTTTGGGGATATATCACGATGACACTGGCATGAAAACCGGATTTAGATGGATTTGGATGGATTTGGCATGACATGGGCTTTTGTGCACAGTTTCTTCTCTTACAAGTGTTTGCGCTCTGGAACTAGGAAACAATGTTCTGGAAATGGTAAACGTTATTTCGTGACCTTGGATCCGAGAAATAAGGCAAACAGGCCACGGACGTAGTAGCATTGAGCTATATTGAGCTTTTGGATGCTCAAGCAGTATCCTGACCATGGCGTGAACAGCTGTTCTTTTGCGTGCGCTGCGGCGAGCGGTCCGTGTCACAGTGCCAAAGATGCCAAGGAGATGGAAGTATGTCCTCCAGCTGCACCTCTTGTGGTAATATGTCGCAGCATGTTGTCTCCCGTGGTCTCTCCAATTCTTGTTCCTATGTTGTTGTTGGAATATGCGGTCACATCCGGTCACTAATTAAATCCAGTTCAAAGGAATTGGTGCCACTCGCATAAAACTGTGAAATTAAAGCACAATTGTCTTAGGCTTAGGCTGGCTATCTCAGAGACCTCCTTCTGTTGATAATGTGTGTTCAAGCTTTGTGGCATTGTTTGGAATGAGATGCCAGCGAAAACATTGAAGATCCCCTGCTTGATTGATCTGAATCCTATTAAACCTGCAGCAAGCGCGTATCATCGTTTTTGCTTTGCTTTCAGCAAGTCCAGCAGTCCAGCATTGGATGTTCATTGAATTGGATGAATCTTCATGTTGGAATAAAATGTTATGCACTCAAGACGGCTCTTTGAATATGTTTGAATCTGTGTGGTTCAAGCCGGCCACGATACCCAAGGCCACAAAGGAAGGAGATGTGGAAGATGCGGCACCGGTACCTGCAAGTACAGACAACCCAACATTCGATGGGTTCTGGGATGCTCGGCGCAGACCGGTTGAATTCCTACAGAGCTTCGCTTGATAGCAATTCTTGCTTCCAAGATTCCAGTGACATTTTGACTTGCCCGTATATCAAGCATCCAAAAATATCCGTTTGCATCGTTTGCTTTGGTTTTAGATTGCCCGTATTTCCGAGGTTTTGGTGATGTTTCCCAGTGTTACCCTTTCATAAGTGCAGTCACATTGCCACAGGTTTGCCCTGGTGGGATTCATGATCGTTCAGGTCTTGCACATTCTTTATACCGGTATAGAATGGTATAGATAATGAATGATAATGATAAATACCAATAGTACCGCACAAGGCGGTGGCGGAAGTTTCAAACATAGGAAACCTATAGGAGCGGTTGGTTGTTGTGAATCACGGATGGCAGAGCGAATTCACTGATGGACCGAAAGATGGTTGGAATGTCGAATTATCCATTTGTCTATCTATCTATCCATCCATCCATCTATCTATCCTTCTTTTCTGTCGAGTCTACTGATCTATCTGTCTGTCAACCTATCCATCTCTCTGTCTTTCCATCCATCTGCTTACCTCTCTATCTGTCTATGCAGCCGTCCATCCATCATCCTATTTCTGTCTATGTGTCCATCTGTCTATCTTTCTCTCTACTTCTCTCTTTCGAGATCTGTCCGTTTCCTTGTCTCTCTATCTGTCTGTCGTCTTGTGGTCCATCCATCATCCCTGTTTTCATAATCATGAAGTTTTGAAAGACGTTAGTAAGGAATACGATAGTAACACAGGATCGAATTACATGAGTCAGGGTACCGCTATATTTCGAAACATCTTGTGGCAACCAGAAAGGTAGACAGACAAAAAAGTTGCAATACAAACTTCCCCCGTTCAGTTTAACGTGTCCCTCAGCATCCTCTGGGTTTTTTGACAGCGAGGAAGCAACGTCGAGCAGCAACGCTGCACAAGGTTTCCTGCGGTAAGAATAGACACACGAGACACCAAACGGCTTTGCAACCCGCCGGTCAGAAAAGGCACCGTGGAGAGGCAACAACAATGAAACCATGAATGCAATGCACGGTAATCACCTTGCACAGAAATCACCTGGCTACCGATGACACAAGCTTTTGGCGGTCAGAAAAGACACACCACAGGCCAATCTCACATGAACCGGGCAGAAAAGAGACTGCTTATGCCTGGTATAGCCAGTCGCCACTGACATGCGCGACGGAAAGGTGGCTGAAAAGCATTTTGCCCTCCACTGGTCAGAAAAGACACGGTAAAAAGGCTACTCGGAGGGAAGCACGAGAGCAAGGCAGCCTACGACATCGTCAGTCGGACCGGTGTTGGGTTGCAGAAAATTTTAGCGGTCAGAAACAGCACACACCAGGCTAATGAACCGGTCAGAAAAGACACAATCGGCTGCTTTCACCTACGGCCGGGGTGCTCAGACCCTCTTCCTTGCTTCTGCCTCTGCACTCACAAAATTCCACCAAATAACAAACAGAAGACATACAACCAACAGCAACATCCACACCTACATTACAATATATTACAATCATGTTGACTGACATGTCTGTCCACCGTAGATCACCGGTTACATCAACAATTCCAAAACATAGGCTCCCCATACTTCTGCTTGCAAATTCCCGTGACATGTGGAAATGTAATTGAGACACCGTCAAAAACGAAGCAAATGTGCTACACCTTCTAAATTGCTAAACTTTCTATGAGATTTCCTCACAGTTTTAAGTTGACAACGTCAAAACGCAGCAATTCTGCGAGACTTCCTCAAGGTTTGAACGTGGCAGCGTCAAAAGCAAAGCAGTTCTGCGAGACTTCCTCAAGTTTTGAACATGGCAACGTCAAAAACAAAAGATTTCTGCGAGACTTCCTTCAAACATGGAAAGTTGAGTGCAGAGCTGACAGCCGTGTACCAATGCGTTTTGCGATTTGTCCGGTCTATGTGTGTAAAGTGCTGCGCCTGCCACGAAAGAGTGATGCCAGGTCATACGAAGTGCTGCACTTGTCACGCAAAATCATCTTAGCAAACCTACAGATCTGATGCTCCAAAATGCAACCCCTCTCAAGAAATCAGCGCCCTAGCCTCCTAACATCTCTGATGAACATGTCTCTTGTACTGCGCCTGCCACGCGTAATGCATCTTTGCAGATCCTCTGCAAATCTCCCACGCCTGCCATCCTTTTTGGACATGCTACAAAACCCCCACGTTTTGCTCACCGTTGGCAAGGTGCAGAATCCCTTGCGCCTGCCACGCAAAACCACATCTGAACCTTCAAAATGGTGGTTTTGCAATTTTGACTTTGAAATGTGCTTCGTGCCACAACGGCATGCACTTTTTCGACATCTCAACTTCCAAAAGTGGACATCTCAACTTCCAAAAGTGGTTTGAACGTGGTGTGTTTTGTCATTCAATTTGTTTTTGTTGCTCATTTTTTCTCCGTTGCTTTATTTTTATTATGTTTTTCTTTGTTCGTCCGCTTTTTTAAATTTATTTTTATGTTTGCTTATTTTTCCGTTTTTTATAATGATTTTTCTTCTTTTTTAAATATGTTCTTCATATCCTTATTTCAGGCAAAATTTTCTTATTTCAGGCAAAATATTCTTGTTTCGGGCAACTCTTTTTTATTTCAAGCAAAATTTTCTTATATCAGGCAAAATTTTCGTATTTTGGGCAAATTTTCTTCTTTCATTCTAAATTTTCTTTTTCCGGGCAAAATTTTCTTATGTCAGGCAAAATGTTCTTATTTCAGGGCGAAATACCTTATTTCAGGCAAAAATACCTTAACGTCAACCCTAGGGTTGTATTTAAGGATGCTGTAACGACTTTGGCCTATGCTTTTGGCACCAAAGTATGAAAAATATTGGTTTTGGAGTGGATTTTGTATGCCAAATTTCTTTTTTTGGCATAGTACTTGTGATATTATTGTGTGTTTTTGGACGTTTCGTCTACAATTCATTCTGCCAAAGTCATTACAACATCCTTAAGCACGACCCGAGGGTTGGCTTTAAGGGATTTTCACCCGAAATTAGTTTTCATTTTTTAATTTTCTATTTGTTTTTATGTTTTTTTAATTTATTGATTTGATTAAGTGTTTTCTATTTTTTCTATTGTCTTGACTATTTTTTATTTTTCTTTATTTTTTGGAATTTGCCATGATGTTCTTTTAAAAGATGTTTCGTTTTTTAATTTAAAAAATGTTTCTCATGTTTTTTAGTTTTTTCATTTTTTATGTGATTGTATTTTTTGTATAATTATATTTTCCTTATTTCCGCGGAAATTCCTTAAATGTAAGGGTTGGCCTTGAATTTAAGGAATTTCGACTTTTCCCACAATTATTTTGCAGCAAAAAACTTAAATTCAATGTTTTTTTGAAATTCTTCGTGCAAAAATCAAAACGCACAAGGATTTTCTAAAACATCGAATTTCAGCTTTACCCTGGAAAATAATCATGGGAAAAGTCGAATTTCCTTAAATTCAAGGCCAGCCCTTGAATTTAATTTGTGCGGAAATAAAGAAACTATAATCAACAATAATAGTAATCATTAAAATGACAAATGGAAACAATAGAAGAAAATACAATGAAAAATAAAGCAAAACAAACCAAAAAAAAGGAAATAAATCAAAAAATAAATAAACTAAATTAAAAAAAATACATAGAAAAATTGAAGAATTAAAAGAAAGGACAGCGCATGACAACGCAATACATATTTGTATTGTTTGTTTTTAAACTGCTTTGAGATTGATGGAACCCATGCTTTCTGGGCGACGATCCAAATGCTCAAAAATGGCGCCTGCGGTGGGCCTTTGTTAAAGATTCATAGTTGTTTTTGCAGCCAGCAAGGCCCAGGCTTCTGGCGGCAAAAAAAAGAAAGTAAAAATACATTGAAAAAATAACACTAAAAAAAATGCGAAAATAAGATGCACTCTGGGCCGTGTCTCGAAATTAATTGCGCAACCCTTTCTCAGCCAAGAATCCCCCACATTTGATTTGATGCATTTTGCATACTGCATGCACCTTATTTCCGGGGCAAACTTAAATACAACCCTGCCACCTTCCACAACTAGATTTTTCACAGCTGTTCAATGTTAATTCAATGAACCAATACTTGAATTATTTTGTGGGGATAAAGTCGTTGAAGTTGATGGCTTGTTTTTGTATGATCGACTTGGCTTCTGACATTTTTGCGCTGTGGAACACCCTGCACATGCAAGGGATTTATGGGACTTTAACTGGATGACAATCAACACATGAGAGACACGCCTGGAGGAAAAAAATGCAAGTTGAGAGACATTGTGTTACTGAACATGCGAACATATATCGAATGTAAATCAATACAACGATCAGACCATAAGTTCTACATGGGCAAGCTGGCCAGTATTGCCCACTGGTGTTAGTTGTGATCTCTAACTGGTGTTCAACCTCGTTATCAATGTCATTGTAGCCCCCATAAGCTATTTTAAATTTTAAATGATTGTCAATATTGCCTAGCCTTATGCACACCCCCCAACCTTAAATACAAGCACCCCCCATGAATTACGAAAGTTGACATTCGCGCCACAACGGCGTGCAACTTTTCATCTCCCATCTGACCACATGGCTCCGCACCCGCCGCTTTAGCGAGCCTGCTTTTCGACCCTCTGGAGCCACAAATCATTGGAAAAACATGGAGAAACACAATGTTTCGCGACTTTCCTACCTTTTCGCGCACCTGCATCTTCTTTCTTCTGATTCTTCTGACTCTTTCTCTTTCGCTGGCTCTTCCCACCTCTGCTTTTCCATTTGTCCATATTGTCGGAAGTTTGGCTTCGAAACTTCCTTCGATGATAAATATGGACTTAGATGTCTACACATTTGAACAGAATCTTTCGGCTGTGGCGATTTGCCTTCGATGATAATGGCAAACAAAAAGAATCAAAGCAAGGTTGTGCCAGGTCCATGCTTACAGGTTTGAAATAGAGAGAGAAAGAGAGAGAGGGAGACTCTGATTCACAGTTGCCCGTGCCGTGTCGTACAGTGGCAGATGCCACGCAAATCTGTCTTGCTGCTACCTATCAGCACGAGGAAGCGACCATGGCTGATGGAGACAGCACTGTAGTCATCTTATCAGGCTTGGTGAAAATGTAATGTGTTAAAATGATTCCCTTTGAGTGTTTCCGTGCTTGCTGCAGGCAAAAATGTTTGGCATGATGGCTCCCAATTTGCTAGCCTCAAAGTTCTGAACCAGCAGACGTGTGCTCTGATTATGGCTGACGACGATGTCAGAGGCTACTTGAGTGCAGATGGCCAAGAGATTGAATGGGAGGATGGAGACTGCTGGAAGAGGGCCAAGATGGAACAACATAAAGGTCAACAGTCATTTGCCACACCAACCCGCACGTCTCCACACAAATCTCAAATTGAACCAGCCAACAATGCTTGGGTCAAAAAACACAATGCAGACGAAGAGGCTGTGCTGGAAGCCCTTGTCCAGCGTGATGCAGGATCTCTGCAAGAAATTTTGGAATTGGGGTGCCCTGCCGACATATTTGTGGAATCAGAGCCTCTGTGGCGAGAAATGGGGTGGACACCAGAAGGCGATTGCCAACAAATGCCTCTTCCATTGCTGGTGGCAGCGATACTCCTCCAATGGCCAGAGGCAGGATTTGTCTAGCTGCGTTTGAATCACAACAAAGAAACAGCAGATTGCTCCACTGGCAGGGTGTCAGAATATGCATCGAGAAGAAAGCAAACGTGAATGCAACCTACGTGCCAGCCCCAGTTTTGTGGAGGGGAATGGCAGGGATGCTGTGGTTTGGGGTCCATATAGCAATAGCCATCCTGCCTGGTTCATATGGAACCGAAACATGCAGGCAGGACCTTTTCCGCGCTCAGATGGCGGGACTGTGCAAGAGAAGTGCCGTTCTCGGGTGGCTTTGTTGTTGAACCTACTTGTTTATCTCGTTTGATTTGTTTGTGCTGTAGAGATACAAGGAGGTAATGACATGTTATGACATGATAATGAACTTCCAAGGTCAGGTGCTCCGATACTCCGAGAGATTGCCTCAGTACCAAACGATCATGAGTGGTACACCTGGGCTGGCTGCGAATGATAAAAAATGACAAGGTCGCGCTATCAGCCAAAGGGCCAGCGCAATGCATTATTTGCATGAAGCCCAGTCTCCCAGCCTTCTCTCAGAGCCTGGGTTCAAAGATATTCAAAGATTTCAAAGCGTGTGCTGTGCTGCATTCCAACGCTCCCAAACTCGTGTTTGGCGGAGGTCAGCACATATTGTCCGCAAAGGTTCGTGGCAGGAAAAGATGTCGTTGTTTTTTCTTCCCAAGCAGTGCTCTTTTTGTCGATATCACCGGCTGCTTGCGTCAAACTTGTCATCATGTCCAATGTTTGTTTGTTCTGTTGCGGCGACATGCGGTGGTGATGCAAAATCTGCTGCTCCAGCGATGCACACGAACAAACATATGCTTTGTGAGCATGAAAGCATCAGGACCTTCCAGTCTGTCCGCAGAAAAGCGAAGGCAGGATCGAGCTCACACTAAAACATACTAAAACCTCAATACGGGAGCTTGCAAATGCTTGCCGTGTTGCCGAGATGTTGAAGTCTTGGCGTGCCTTGCTGCATTGTTTGCTGCAGGATGAGATGGACTTCGTGACTTTGGGCCTGTTCGACAACTTTAAGGGACCTTTTGCCGAAAGCTAGTGTGAAAAGACTTCAGCGCGGACGAAAGCCACGAGAGCATTTGTTTGTCCCCTGCCCTGTCATAGCATGCCGCAGCTTGGCCAACGATTGCGTTTGCCTACGTCGTTTTGCTAGCTACCTACCACGTTCCCACAGTGCTTCATACACTTGGCTCAAGTCACCAAGGGAGAAATGATCACAGCATTTGATTCTCCATTTTGGAGTCATATTAAAGACATCATGTCGAATGTAGTCAAGTGGTGCAAATCCCACCACGCTCCGCCAAACATGTCTCGACTTCAGATTCTGGAGATTCTGGAGTCATCCAACATCATGCCCTGCGCATGGAGTGTCAGACTTTAATAGATGTTATTCAATCACCCTTTTGTTGGCATCAACAGAGCTGGAAACAACATGAAGCGACTTGTGGTCAAACCTGTCTCACAGAGCAGACTACCCGCTGTACCAGTTCCACTGTGGACGTATTTTCCGGAAATTTGGAAGCTCAACTGCTTCGAAAAAGAGGTACTTGGGGTGCTGTAGTGCTTTTGCCTTCTTTTGCGTCGTACAGGGCACAGGTGTCCATGGAATGTTCAAGCCTGCATGTTGCGGTGAAGAGCACAGGTGTACAAGATAGACACAAGATTGAAACACGCTAGGCATTGCTTGCTTTTCGCACCCGGAGTTCCGAAGGTATCAGTCAGCACCAACCCTACATGTTCAAGGCGCTAGAGGAACGAATCGAGGAAAGGGATAGCTGCGATTCAATGTCTGTTTTCCTGCGGCTTAGGGTGCTCACTTTGTGCCACATTGCCACTTACACCGTGGCATCAATGCTCTTGTTTGCAAGTTGTTTTTTTGGCGTATGTTCTCTCACAGATTGTCCGGACATGTGCAGGAAGAAATCGTCTCCGGGAGTGTGTCCGATGTTTTCTTCGGGGTCGGTCCCGATGAGGTGCACGCCACAGTTTTGTCAACCAGTTGGTAGCAACCAATGTAAATCATGTTTAAATCATTGATGATTTCAGGATAATCATTTGTAGCCCCACATTTATTTTCCAAGACGCGCTGATCTCCTAACACGAAGACTTGAACTTCTGAAATGGCAGTAAGGAGACTCACCTCTTCAGCTCAAGGCCGGACAGAGTTTGTGAAAAGTATATTAAAAGACGTTAAAAGTATGCTCAAGGATGCCGAAGGTTTGAGTCGCTCCAGCTCTGAAGCTGCGCATAACGCCCTGCCTTGCCTGTTGCGCTAGGGCGAACCTGGCGATGGCCAGCCCAGTTTTCCACGCGATGTTCTTTGGCCCACAGTGGCACAAAGAGGACTGAGCATTTCATCGCCGCGCAGCCATTTGGAAGCCTTGATTGTGCTCTCACAATCCGTGTTCAGGGTAATTGCTTGAAACCTTCCTCCAGCTTGCGCCGTCCTCTGCTGATCCATGGCAAGACAACCAAGCGAAAACACTTCGCAGTATATATACTGTACAATACAAGTCGGTTGTCCCTCTTTGCCCGATTCTTGCTTCAGACTTGTGGTACGTCCCAACGTTGCACACAGTCCGTTCTGCACCGTCAAACGTCTTGTTGCACCAAAGAGTCAAAGAGGCTTTTCCCGTGGCATGGGGAGCACCTGCATCACGTCATGTAGTTCAACTAACTAGTGGCCAAGACAGTTCTTGAATACATGCTGCCGCTGTCCTGTCATTTTATGTATTCAACTGATTTCAACTGATCCAACTGATTCTGATCTGGCAGGCAGGACGTCAAACCCCAAGGAAACAGTTGGGATCTTGGCCTTTTTGTTCATGGCATTTGATGGCAGCCGCAAGGCGGTGCCACGTTGATTTTGATATACTTTGACTTATATATGTTGATCATTTTTTCTGTTTGAAGTCGAGGCGATGGGACCATGTTGGCAGCTCAACTGCCAACTTCTGTCTCTTGCATCTATTGTCTCTTCAGCGCAGATGTGGTGTGATGTAATGTGGCGGCGAAGGAAAGGTAGAGATCTGTTTGTGAAATCAACCAGGATGGCAACCAAACTTCGTCAGCGCCAAGCTCCCCCAAGAGTCGGGTGCTTTCGGGTTCTGCATGCTGGAAAATGCTGGAAATGCTGGACGTAGCCATGCCACTGGCCCCGCGGTCCAGCCACTTTACCCATCTCGATGAAGCCGCCCCCAGAGGAATAAATTGACGAAACATGGGTAAACTGTCATCCTCATTGTCCTTCTAAGGTCGTGCGGCTGCTCCGACCGACCCTTGGGACAAATGCAGTTTGACACTTACAACGCCCATCACCACTTGCGGATACTTACAGTACAATTCAATATGTACAATTGCAGTAGATTTCACCTTCTGGAAATCACAGGCGCGTTTCTACAGTATCTCTTACCTGCTTTTGCAGTCCTTGTGTAAATTGTACACGTTAGAAGGTCCACGCACCTACGTCACGGAACAACTGCAGTAGCTTGGCACGGCAATATCAACAGATGCGCCGAATTGTCAGTGACAGGAATGGAAGGGAACCAAGGTTCCGGCCTGGGCAGCACCACTATGTTGCAGTTCCAGACATCGAGCCAAGTGCGTCTCGAACTTAAGCTGCCGTAATTGTGAGTGGATTGACGAAGCCAGCAAGCCATCCGAAAGCCCACATGGCCTCCTTTTTTAAATCCTGGTGCCAAGCTGATGTTTTTCAACATTTCTCCAAGAGGTGAAGGGGCCTTAGATGCATTTGAACATATTCGAGATCCGAACCCCACAGAAGCTCGGTGCACCTTGTAAACCTGAACCTGAACCACATGAACCTGAACTATTGCTGTGAAAGCATGTGAAAGCAACTCCAGTACCGCTCTGGGCTTTGAACATAGATGATAATGTGTGTTATAAGTAAAATGTGTTATGTTAAATGATGTTGTATGTATATATAATTGTGAATATATAATATACATCTATATTTAAATATACTTAAATAGAATTTATACATTTATTACATATGTATAAATAAATATTTGTATATATATGTGTGTGTGTGCGTGTGTTTGTGTGTGCAATCTATGCGACATACACACACACCACAATAACTCCAACACAGACACACACACACACACTGGACTGGTTATAAGAATTGGAGCTGGTTCCAAATTGGTCGCGTCGAATCGTGCGTAGTTCGTTCTGCAGGGTTTTAACTTAAAAGATTTGGCAGTTCCTACCTGGTAGACCTTGTCGAGGCTGTATCCAAGTTGGAAGGTAGTGATGTAGTCGAGCATGAACGAGACACAATACCCAAAACACAGAAAAACCCAAGTTCCTTATGAAATGGGAAATCGGCTAGCCAGGTTTGAGCTTAGCCTGGGAGCTAGGTATGTCAAAAAAATGAACGGGTTGCAGGTACGTCACCAAGCGTCCCTGGTGATATCCTAGGAGCATATGAGGAGCTTCGTTGGATGGAGCCTCATACGTCATCTCCATCCCCCTGCATTGTTGTATGAAAATGTGCAATCAACCATGCCCTGCGCTAGAAGGGTGTACACACACACACACACGCCCCACTAGGTGGCAAAGCTTGTTATGGCCAAGATGAGCGCATGTTCTTTGTAAAGTGGCACCGTTGCAATCTTACGAATCTGCTCAGAAACGCCCCTTTGGACATGTAAGCGCCGGAGTTGTGGCATGTTGCGGCTGTTCTAGCCGTTGGTAGCAAAATCACCCAAGCCCATGTTGCACTTGCTCCCAACCTATCTGAGCCAACATACGCAATATTGTCTGAACCCTTTACGTCAGCCGTGGTTTGGTGTGGTAGGCTGCAGTGTCAGGACATTTTGGATGAACCCGCCAACACCTATAACCTGGAGTGGTGACTCCTAAGTATGCGTGTAGCAAACACCACTGCAAATATACGACAGACGACAATTGACCAACCGACCAGTGTGCCACATTGACAGATGAGAAAGCGACAAACAATGACAAACATATTTTTTTGCATTTAGGTCGACCTGTATCCTAGCGCTACCTTTGTCTGCCCAGCCATCAGCGGCACAACGTGTAAACGGTATCGACCAACATCCTAGAGTTTTCTGCTTTACCCAGTGGCCATCAGACTACATGTACGCGTCAAAACATGTAAACGCTAGACTGACATCCTTGGTTTTTCCAGCTTCGCCCAGCCGCCATCAAACGGAGTTTACGCGTCAAACCATGTAAAACACTATAGGCTGACACCCTGGTTTTTTTTTGGCTTTGCCCAGTCGCCATCAGACGGAGTTTACGCACCGACACATGTAAAAAGTAGACTGACATCCTCGGTTTTTTCGGCTTTGTCCAGTCGCCATCGGAGTCTACGCATCGAAACATGTGAACGCAAAAGCCTGACACCCTGGTTTTTTTTGGCTTTGCCCAGTCGCCATCAGACGGAGTTTACGCACCGAAACATCTAAAAGTAGGCTGACATCCTGGGTTTTTTCGGCTTTGCCCACTGGCCATCAGACGGGGTTTGCGCGTCACAACATGTAAGCACTAGACTGACATCCTGGCTTTTTTCGGCTTTGCCCAGTGGACATCAGACGGAGTTTATGCGTCACAACGTGTAATCACTAGACTGACATCCTGGGTTTATTCGGCTTTGCCCAGTGGCCACCAGACGGAGTTTACGAGTCAAAACATGTAAATGCTATAGACTGACATCCTGTTTTTTTTTCGGCTTTACCCAGCCGCCATCAGACGGAGTTAACGGATCGAAACATGTAAAAAGTAGACTGACATCCCATGATTTTTTATGCTTTGCCCAGTGGCCATCAGACGGAGTTTGCGCGTCAAACCTGTGAACGCAAAAGGCTGACACCCTGGGTTTTCGCGGCTTGGCCCAGTCGCCATCAGACCTAGTTGATGCGCCAAAACATGTAAAAAGTAGACTGACATCCTGGTTTTTTCGGCTTTGCCCAGTGGCCACCAGACGGAGTTTACGCGTCACAACATGTAAACACTTTAGACTGACATCCTGGGTTTGTTCGGCTTTGCCCAGTGGCCATCAGACGGAGTTAATGCATCGAAACATGTGAAAGTAGACTGACATCCATGGATTTTTCGGCCTTGCCCAGTGGCCATCAGACTACAGTACCCGTCACAGCATGTAAGCACTAGACTGACACCCTGTTTTTTTCGGTTTTGCCCAGTGGCCTACAGGCTCAGTTGACATGTCGAAACATGCATATCAGTCAGGGCGCGCGCTTCACACATGTTTATAGTTTTGTCGTTTTGCTCCAGCTTCGCACGGCTACCAACCAAATCAAACTGTGTTGGTGATGTGTTTGGAGCCGGCTTGACTGATAATTATTTTGCAACTTGGGATGTGGATCGAAAATCCAAATGACTTGCTGTTGTTCTGCGTGTGCTTCTGCTGCCATCGAAGAAACGCGACAACCTTATGCAACAACCCAGACGTTTCATGGACAGAGACTCAGAGAAACAGTGTATATTCAAACTCCAAGTTGCACTGAGATAAAACAAAACAATATAAATAAATCCAAAACCACCCCGCCAAAGGACAACACCTAAAAAGGGTGGAAAAATGCATCAAGCAAACATAGCCGCGATCAGGTTTTGAATGCATTAAAGCTGCACGCGCTCTTCTGAACTATTCTCCTTGTCTCTGACTATGTGTGGCATTGCCTGCAGTTGGTCGGCCCTTCTAGGGTTTCATGGCTCTAAGCCTGCACGAACTCTTGTTTGCATGCCTCTCAGCTGCGTTGGCATTTCGAGCTTAAACTGGGTCACTGACCTGTCCTGTTTGCACACTACCCCTGCAACATAGAGGCATGGAGCCCCCCCGGACTATATAAGCCGGGGCGACATTAACACACTGGATTGGTTTTAAGAATTGGAGCTGGTTCCAAATTGGTCGCGTCGAATCGTGCGTAGTTCTTTCTGCAGGGTTTTAACTTAAAAGATTTGGCAGTTCCTACCTGGTAGACCTTGTCGAGGCTGTATCCAAGTTGGAAAGTAGTGATGTAGTCGAGCATGAACGAGACACAACTCCCAAAACACAGAAAAACCCAAGTTCCTTATGAAATGGGAAATCGGCTTAGCCTGGGAGCTAGGTATGTCAAACAAATGAACGGGTTGCAGGTACGTCACCAAGCGTCCCTGGCGATATCCTAGGAGATCCTAGGAGCATATGAGGAGTTTCGTTGGATGGAGCCTCGTACGTCCTCTCCATCCCCCCTGCATTGTTGTATGAAAATGTGCAATCAACCATGCCCTGTGTTAGAAGGGTGTACACATACTAGACAAGAATGGATCATTTGAGTGATCCGGCAGGAACTGAATCCTGAAACATGCAGATTAGATAGGAAACAAAGAAATCAACGATGCATCTTCAAATAATAGAAGTTCTCCTGCATGGTCTCCATGTCCAAAAACGTCATCAAAATACATGGGCGACATGATATTGACGAAAAAATCAAAATACAATCGGCGATGTGGTTTCGGCGAAATGAGCAAAATACATCGGCGACATGGTTTCGGCGAAAATACAGATTGTGGCAACCGTGAAGAAATAAAATTGACTTGGAGGTTCTTGGGTTGAGCCTCTTCCCATCACCAGACATTGACAATTGAATGGAAGCAAACCCTGAACAACAGGTAGTCACAACAATGCAGGTACACCAGGGTGATCAGCCCCGGCTTCCACCATCATGCATAGCTTCGTTGGCATGCGTTTGCATGATGGCCGCATGCCCCCTGCATAAACAAAAAAACGAACAAACGTCGAAGTTTTACATCTCTACAGATGAGTCACACACACCCTGCCAAAGCAGGGTGTCATTTTTGGAAGAATATAGCGGTCTTACATGTCGATGCACGAATTGTTGTGAACCTTCGAAATTGTGACTTACAAGGCTGCTGTCAGTCTATTCAGAAGTTGAGCTCGAAGCTTGCTGCAGAACTTGGATCGCGTCGTGGAAGCTCATGTGTGCCACCATTCTCCATGGGTCGCTAAGTTCCCCAGATGCCGTAGCTGCCGTCAGTGAATCCGATAACTGCCTGGCCAAAGCCGGGATAGTAGTGACATGTCCTGCTTCGTCTGGCGATGGAGTCGTCTCAATGGCTACGTTGCGAAAAGGATTGTTCCCATGTAGTAGAGGAATTTCAAAATGATGGCGCCAATAATCTGCAGTTTGCAAGGACCATTCCCAATTTCCCGAGAGGCCATAGAAGAAGTGTTCAGGATCTCGACATTTAGATAATTCCCGAAGTTGGTATCTCCTCAATAAATAGCTCACGTTCGTTGGAGTGTGTAAAGATCTTGAAGTGAATCTGATGAACCACTCGTGCGGTAAAGTGTGCATGGCGGTGAGCACTGAAATGTGGAGGATCGTGCGTCGGGAAAGGAACTGCAGGTTGAGGAGGGGCTGAGTATGTGTCCATAGGTGCCGCTGCCGCTAGGTCACTAGACGTACTCATTGGTTCCAAAGATGCCGAAGGAGTCGAGGTCGGGTTTGTAGAGGCATCGATAGTACTTGCATCGGGAACGAGTGTAGAGTGGGTTCCGCGATTCGAGGTCAAAGGCCATCCCAAGCCCGCTGAAGTTGCGTCACGCTTGTTCTCCATGGGTGAAACAATAACTCAGATGAAAATTTGAGAAAACCAAAAGCTGAGGGGACGAAAAATGTGACCAACCAGGAACAACGTGGAATGACAAGGAGCATCAAAGGTAGATACGCCATTCATTGTGATCGAAGAAATGAAAATGTCACAAACAGGATTCAGTTCCTAAAACCTAGAAGTCGTGCGTTGTGCCACTCCAGGCCCGTGTTCAGGTCAGCCACAATCGGCATAAACGGCTTTCAAGTTCCAGCGAATTAGGTGCACAATATGTTTGACCTCACCAGAGAACCATCAAAAGAAAGAAGACCACACCTAAAGATCGTGTACCTGCCTGCGTTCTGTCTCATGTAATGTAACTGCAAAGGTTGCTGCGAAAGAAGGAGGTTTCTGAATGTTCAGAACAGCTTCAAAGATGAAGAAATGCGTCGGCGAGGAATCCCTGGGACCACAGGAGCCGCGGGACTTCGTCAAAGGCACAAAACGGTAAGGCCATTTGTTGCACATTACTTAAACGAATTACTAATTCAAAAGTGTAAATTCGGAAGTCAATTCAGTCGACATTGACCCCAACTGGGGTTGCCTCAATTGGCCCTATGGCACCATGTCGGAGTCACCATAGCAATCACACTAGACAAGAATGGATCATTTGAGTGATCCGGCAGGAACTGAATCCTGAAACATGCAGATTAGATAGGAAACAAAGAAATCAACGATGCATCTTCAAATAATAGAAGTTCTCCTGCATGGTCTCCATGTCCAAAAACGTCATCAAAATACATGGGCGACATGATATTGACGAAAAAATCAAAATACAATCGGCGATGTGGTTTCGGCGAAATGAGCAAAATACATCGGCGACATGGTTTCGGCGAAAATACAGATTGTGGCAACCGTGAAGAAATAAAATTGACTTGGAGGTTCTTGGGTTGAGCCTCTTCCCATCACCAGACATTGACAATTGAATGGAAGCAAACCCTGAACAACAGGTAGTCACAACAATGCAGGTACACCAGGGTGATCAGCCCCGGCTTCCACCATCATGCATAGCTTCGTTGGCATGCGTTTGCGTGATGGCCGCATGCCCCCTGCATAAACAAAAAACGAACAAACGTCGAAGTTTTACATCTCTACAGATGAGTCACACACACACACACCCGTTCCTTTCACTCCGCAAGCTGCCACAATTCGAGTTGCCCGGGTGCGAGGTTCCACTGCATGCTTCGATATGTGCATCATTTGGATCCGCTTTTATGCTTGGACAACGACCTGCTGCCCTGTGTTGAATGTGATGTGTCAGCATTTGCGACACAGAAACATCTTCAAGCAAGCATAATGTGTGTATACCGTAATTATGTCATCTATGTACGCACAATCATGCGGGGCGTCATGTGCCATCCTTATTATCATTATCAAGAGATCGGCGAAATTCTACAAGGCCTATGTCCAGACCGGCATGTTCTGCGTGTTGCTGTTTTGGTGTGTCTGGGCTGCTTTGCATGGAGCTTGGGCCATTGGCTTATCCCATATGTGCAGCCAGGCCATGCAAGTCTACAGAGCCGCCGACAAGTACCAGATTTTTGGCCTGACGAAACCCCAGAGACTGACACAGAAGTGTAGCTGGCCGTGACAAGAAAACCTTCTCTTCAACCTTTCAATGACTTGGATGAGGCTTGAGGCTTGCGGGACCTTCATCGACGAACATGTCGATCCAAGCAATGTGACGCAGGTTCCTCCAATCCGCAAGTGAAGTCATGCACCAGGTAGAGACCTCATGAGTTCTTGCATTGTTTAGATTATTATATATATCGAAATAGTATCGGTGTATATACGGATGTGATATATGTGTAGTAGATTAGATTATTTGTTCATTTCCTCAGTGATTTGTGGATATTTGTGGCATGTTTTTGCCATCATTCTCATTTTTTCGGATCGCGCACGCCCTCGTGAAACTTTTGTTGGTATTGGTGACACGCTCTGACAAGATATACCGAGGGCACACTGCCATTTTTATGATCCACCAGCACCTCTGCACATTTGCGAGCTATCTCGAATAATTTTGACACCTACAGAGCTAGAGAATCCTTTGTTTCAATGCCCGCACCATTTCCGTTCCTCATTGATCAGTGGATGTGGTGACAAGGTAGTGACACTGTGGTGACAGTGTGGTGACAGTGTGGTGACAATGTAGTGCCAATGTAGTGACAATGTGCTGTAGTGATGGTGTAGTTGATGTTTGCCGTTGATGCTTGCTGTTGATGCATGCATGTGCAGAGGTCCTGACGCTTTTTGATGTAGCCTGCAGAATGGGACTGGAACGGTCATATCCTCAGATCAAGCTTTTCATTTTTTCAACGCAGTTTGTATATGACCCAATATGACGTAGTGGTATTGAATATTTTTGACATGTCGGCTTTGGGTTTTTTTGGTGGTGGTTGCACTGTTCCTAACGTTGTGCCGGAAATTTCCACTGTAGATGTCCAGCATATGTCCAGCCACGACAACATGGTTTTGTTTGAGGTACTCGCACACCTTTTTGCAGATTCTTGAGCAGCTCTCGCGGGTTCAGACTCGTCAGGTGCGGTTGGTCAATGTTCGTCGTGCGGGTCATCCTTCACCCCCAGAATTGGCTCAGAAAGAATATATTCAAACCAATACTCACGCAATTTCTGTTTTTTTCATTTTTTTTCGGGATGTCGTACTTGAGAGTTTGATGGATGGGCTTGCGGAAGCCGATATGCTGGATTTGGATTTGGATCAGGTGCTCCAAGCCAAAGAGTTCTTGGAGCTGCACTCTGTGCTCGGAACTGAGTGTCATGCAACGGAAACAGAAGACCTTTTCCCGCACGCTTTCCGGCCGAAGCAGCAGCCGTCCTAGATCCACAACAAATTCCACATGCCGAAGACAACCCAATGGGCTCGTTCGACCACAAACACCTCTATTACATTCCATTATGCAATCTATTACATGATGACATATTGTCTTTGCTTCAGCAAAAAGCCGAGCTTCCTGTCACCAAATGAACAGTTTTCACCAGTTTTCCTTTTCTGCAACTCGAATTCGATGCTTGGTATGCTTGGTGGCCTTTTGGGTGATTTTGGATGCAGGTCAAGTTAGCCTATACATTCTCAGATATTCCCAGACAAGATCCATCTATTTATGGCAAGTTGCAGCTTATATAAACATTATATAATGTCTGCGCCTGATTAGTGTGAGGCCCCCCCCAAACAATTTGAGGATACTCTATAACTCGCACTTTTTTTTTGCCCCCCCTCAACAATTTTTTGGTTAGTCAACTTAAGTAAGGATTTCAATTTACTTTCAATTGATTTCAATTTACTTTTAATTTACTTTCAATTGATTTCAATTTACTTTCAAATGATTTCAAATTACTTTCAACTGATTTCAATTTACTTTCAATTGGTTTCAATTTACTTTGATTGATTTCAATTTACTTTCAGTTGATTTCAAATTACTTTCAATTGATGTCAAATTACTTTCAACTGATTTCAATTTACGTTCAATTGATGTCAATTTACTTCTAATTGATTTCAATTTACTTTCAATTGATTTCAATTTACTTTTAATTGATTTCAATTTACGTTCAATTTTTTTCACTCCCAAAAGTTGGTGCTCACAATAGTGTACTATCCAAACAATTATATTATTCAGTAACTGTGCCAATCATGAGGTATCCCCTTGAAAAATTGTCTGGGTGCTGTTTTTGAAAAAGGGTGTAATAAAGCATCTAATTATTTGGAAAACCTTGCATTTTAAAGCTTTAACACAAATATGGCTTTCTAAAGTAACGGGGCTAGCTTTACCCAAAGAAAGGTGGAGAAAGGGTTTTGTTTTTTTCACTCCAAAAAGTTGGTGCTCAGAATAGAGTACCATCCAGACAATTATATTATTGAGTAACTGGGCCACTCATGAGGTACCCCCTTGAAAAAGTTGTCTGGATGCTGTTTTTTAACAAGGGTTTAATAAGGCATCTAATTATTTGGGAAACCTTGCATTTTAAAGCTTTAACACAAATATGGCTTTCTAAAGTAAAGGGACTAGCTTTACCCAAAGAAAGGTGGAGAAAGGGTTTTGTTTTTTGTTTTCACTCCAAAAAGTTGGTGCTCACAATAGAGTACCATCCAGACAATTGTATTTACAATTATATTATTGAGTAACTGGGCCACTCATGAGGTACCCCCTTGAAAAATTGTCTGGGTGCTGTTTTTTAATAAGGGTTTAATAAGGCCTCTAATTATTTGGGAAACCTTGCATTTTAAAGCTTTAACACAGATATAGCTTTCTAAAGTAAAAGGACCAGATTTACTCAAAGAAAGGTGGAGAAATGGTTTTGTTTTTTTCCACTCCAAAAAGTTGGTGCTCACAATAGAGTACCATCCAGACAATTATATTATTGAGCAACTGAGCCACTCATGAGGTACTCCCTTGAAAAATTGTCTGGATGCTGTTTTTAATAAGGGTTTAATAAGGCATTTAATTATTTGGGAAACCTTGCATTTTAAAGCTTTAACATGCTTTAACACAAATATAGCTTTCTAAAGTAAAAGGGCCTTATTTACTCAAAAGAAAGGTGGAGAAAGGGTTTTGTTTTTTTTTCCACTCCAAAAAGTTGGTGCTTACAATAGAGTACCATCCAGACAATTATATTTACAAGTATATTATTGAGTAATTGAGCCACTCATGAGGTACCCCCTTGAAAAAGTTGTCTGGATGCTGTTTTTTAACAAGGGTTTAATAAGGCATCTAATTATTTGGGAAACCTTGCATTTTAAAGCTTTAACACAAATATAGCTTTCTAAAGTAAAAGGACCAGATTTACCCAAAGGAAGGTGGAGAAAGGGTTTTGCTTTTCTTTCCACTCCCAAAAGTTGGTGCTCACAATAGAGTACCATCCAGACAATTATATTATTGAGTAACTGAGCCACTCATAGTGTAATTAATTAATTAATGAAAAAGGAAGCAATTTAAAAAATATGAAAAGGAAGCAATGAAAAAAATGAAACAATACAAAATAAAAAAAATAATTAAATAAAAATAACATATAAATATATAACATAAAATTAAAAAATAATAAATAGAAACAAAAGCAATAAAGCATTTGGAAAAATAAAATGGAACAAAATCTGGAAAAACAAATCTCACAATAGAGGCCCCCCAACAAACAGCATGTTACTGAATTAGGAGCAAGAATTTTCTCACAATAGGGTACCATGACACTAATCGGGTGCAAACATTATAAACTTAAGATGCCTATATATGTGTTGTCCTGGTTCGCTGCTCGGTGACTGATGTCTTTTGACTCTTAATTAATGGCTTTAGATATTGTGATACCGATACCGATGCCGTTGAAATCTTGTTCCTTCCCATTTCCATTTGCAGAATATGTTTCTTGTGTGTGAGGGGTGCGGCGCAGCCAGCAAAGAATGCAAAAGAGACTGTTGGAATTTTGATTTGTTGCCTGCTTTTGAAGGGTCAAGTCAATGATGTTGCACAGGTTTTAGACACATGTGTCCTGCCACGGTGAACCCAAGGTCCTTGGCCACTCTTCTAGGCTCTGATGGGCTCTGTGTGCATGAGGCCGTCAAACACCCTGAGTGGAGTTCACTTCTGTTTGCAAGGTGTTGAAGCATGGCAAAACCAGCACACATCGGTACACATCGCAATGATGCAAATTGCGATGCAAACTGCCATGCAAATCACGATGCAAATTGCTGCAGTACAAACTTCATCAAACTTCAATGCTGCGAAGATTTGAAGAGATTTGAAGATATTTGAAAAGTGAGGAGCTCTTGTGGACCGCCATCCGATCCTGGGCAGAGGTCCGAGCGTGTGAAGCCTGGTTCGCTGAAGGTCATGAGTCATGGTGCCGTCAAAACTATAATATATATATATATAATGTGTATATATATATATTGTATGTATATATATATATATTATATTATATGTATATTTATATATATACATATTGTGTATACGTATATAATTGACCGCCTTCGGCGTGTTCCGCCGGCCACCACGGAAAGAGCTATCCTGCTTGCCGTAAACAGCACTTGCACAGGCCTTGGAAGAAAATAGTTTTTGTGTAAAACATGATTTTTGTGCATAACACGGTTTTTGTGTAAAACAGCGTTTTGTGTAAACCATGGCTTTTACGCGAAACATGGTTGTTGTGTAAACCATGGTTTAAGTTTAAGCCAAAGCATGGGTGCGTAAACTAGGGTTTTGAGAAACGGCCATGTATAGAAAGCACCTATAGGGAAGCGGGAGATGGGGGGGAGGGCGGTGGGTTGCAGTTAGACGAGGCAAAAACCCGCGCCAAGCGGAAAGTCTAGACGAAGACAAAGGACAAGACAGACATTACAACTTCGAACATTCAAGATCCACAAGACATGCCGGCAGGCCGGCGGATTCTATAGGGTTCCAATACATAAATGCTTGCTTAAGGTAATTCAATGCAGTTTGTTTTTGGATCAGCCTCGTGTTTTCTTTGTCCTCCTCGATGCAGTGTTGTAGACCAAGAATGATTTGATGAGCAAGGTGGTGTGCATCAATCCCATACCAAGGATGTACAAAGAGCAGTCGGCGGAGCCAGAGGTAACTGGAATTTTCCAGGGCTGCACGCAGTTCTTAACAGCATTCAGAATCGTTAAGCGAGCTTGAGACCGTCGCCATGTAGTGTAACATACTGCATTTGTATCCATTTTGTTGGGATCCCCTCCAACATCTTCATTGTGGTAGGCAACAGGCTATGTTGCAGAAAACAAACCGACAACCGTGGCCGCAAGTGAGCTGGTCCCGGCCTATATGTGAATGATGAATTGTTGACGTATGTCTTTCACAATCCCACATTAATCCGACACACACACACACACTCTCGAATTTCGCTACCGCTAAGGTCCCCAGCTGGCAGGATGCTATCAGGTGCTTCATGTGGAAGATCAATGCGTCCCCCTTCACATCCTTGATCCTGCGCGTAGAATCGATTTAGAACTTCGAATCATTACATTTCCAGACTCCTTCCACAACTTTGCATCAGGCCTTTGAGACATTTGATCCGGTTCCCAGCAATGTCTGCCAAAGCCTCTGGAGACCGGGCCAAACTTCCTTTACCCAAACAGACTGGCAAAATATAACTGCGGTTTGGGAAACATGCACAGAGTACCACTGCACCCCCACTAAGGTCTTTTTTAAAGTTTTCACAGTCGTTGAGACGTCCTCCGACTGTTGCAACTTGGCTCAAGGGCCAATCAACTGACTGGCTCAATTTACCGAGCCCAACTTGGAGTGAAAAAGTGCACTTGCATCTGCCTCTTGGTGGGGACCTCCGGGAAGGGTCTCGGTCATAGTCTGAAACCCGTGGGTTATGAGCCCAACCCCAACGCTGCCTTGAAGCAATGTCGAGCAGCGACTTCACTCAGCGTCGTCGACAAGAACGCCAAGTTCAAGCGGCTGCTCATGCTGAAGAAGTACAACATGGGACCCATGGACATGGAAAAGAAGAACGCGCGGAAACGGCAGACCAAATGCTGGACCGGCTTCTGGAGGAGATGGACGCACCTGGACAAGCACATGGGGAAAGAACAGGGACAAGATCATCAGACTCAACCCGAAGATCACTGATGGAAGGGGAAGTTGGAGAAAGTGTGATGGCACTGACCGGTGCTGGGGGAAGTGGAGCCCTAGTGCAGGTTGCGGCGGTCCGGGCTGGAGCGGGCGAACGAATCGCCCAGAATCCGGCTGTTGCGGAAGAAGTCGCAAGACCAGTGTCCTTACCACCTGAAGAACCTCCTGGACTTGAAGTGGTACGAGGAAATGGGAGTGGCGGTCTGTTGTCTGGTTTGACCCCAGGTGTGAATAGTCTAACTCTTTCGGGAGTGCCTATGACACAAACACCAGTAGTTGCCCGGATGTCTGAGGGATTTCGTGAACCACCTGTTGTGGGTAATCGAGAAGAAGGACAGGGGTGGAAAACACCAAAGCTCAACTGAAGTGAGTGGAGGTGCGGCTGCTGTTGTGGAAACCGTTGCTCTTTTGGAGCGACCGGGACGTTCACCTGTTGAGTCTCCTGAAGATGCACGCGTCAAACAATCGGTGCCAGCGGCACCAACAGGCTCACCTGTGATCTACCAGCCAGCGGGAGCACCTGTGGTGTATACCGCAACTGGTGGAACACAGGGTTCGCAAGTAGCTGGGATGTCCCAGCAATCCATGTGTGCTGGAGTGCCACCTACGGGAATGGTGCCTCAGTGGGGAACGGCGGTTGTGGATCCTGGGATTGTAACCGGGGTCATGGCTGCAGAGGAAACGAATCCATGGAGTGCTGCCAAGCGAGTGGAAGCTCTAATGAGCAGTCCACAAACTCCAGTGAAAGAGCTGACTTATCCCATAGTGTCGCAAGACCTGATTGATCAGGCGGACGCGAGGGAGAAGGAAAAGTATGAGGAGTTGAAACAGCAAATGATGGAATTCTTTCAACGGGGCAAGACCGAGATCCAACAAGATCGAGAAAATTGGTTAGCCACGCGGGAAGAGAAACGTGCCCTGGAACGGGTCCGAGAAGCCGGAGGAGGTCACAAGGGCTCTCAGTCAAGTGGGGGGTCTTATCAAACCGCCTCGCCGGAGCTGAAGAATGTCGAGCAGGGTTTTCCTGTGGGGCCACCTCAAGGTGTTCCACCCCAGGTACAACATGTGCAAGATCAACCAGTTCCAGGAGTTCAACATCACCATGATCAAGATCTTCAAATGCAGGCGGGAGGTCAGTTGTGGAATGTTCCTCCTGCGCCCAAGGTCGAACAAGGTTTTCGGCCGATGGATGTGTATATGAATCAAGGGTGGCTAATTGGAATACCACCGGGAGGTATGCCACAGAGAGCGGCGTCAAGACCACCGATGGGAGTTCCTTGCATGGGAGCCACGGAAAACACAAAACACTTTTTCATCGGTGACCAACCTAATCAATGGTATAATCCTCAAGTCCATGTTGGAGGAGCGCCTGCAGGACAAGATCATCGACCTCAAGGGGTTTTTGCATTTCCGGGAGGAAACACCGGACCTATGGGTGGTTATGGTTGGCCAGGGGGTCCACCGCCAGGGCAGTATGGAAATCCCGGACAAGCACCTGGTCCGCCAGGTGGTCATCAGGGAAATCCCGGTCTCCCAGGTGGTCATCAAGGAAATCCAGGACAAGCTGCACCGCCACAACAACAACAAGCTGTAGTCCAAGCAGGACCTCAGGCAGGGGGAGAAGTACCAGGCGAAACGCTAAGATCGGTCGAATTGCCGAAGCTGGACAGGAATGCAACATCTTTGGACTTTGGAGACTGGCTGACAGTTGCCCAACAGATGATTGGGGATGTGAGCTACACCTCAGAGCAATGGTGGGAAGTAGTGATGACTGCTGTTGAACAAGCATACCACCACTGGTTGCAAGCGGATCCACTCATGAGGCTCCGGATGGCGCCTGTGATACCTGACATGGCCCGTAGGTGGCCTCGCACAGAGAAACGGGTGGTGGGTATGCTGCTTCAAGCCGTCCCCAAGGACATCTACGAGGACCTTGTGGCGAACAGACACATGTCAGCGGGTCAAGTCATGTTCAAGCTGTACACCGTCTTCCAACCTGGGGGACAAGTGGAAAGAACTGCCCTGCTGCAAATGTTGGTGGACTGGAAATGTCCATCTAATAATGCTGCAGAGATGGTCAACTCCATCCGGAAGTGGAGAAGATGGGTGGTTCGTGCCGAAGAACTTCAATTGGTTTTGCCCGATCCTCTGGTTTTGGCCGGAGTGGTCGCAAAAATGAGTGATGCCTTGGCCAGATTGGGGGGAGCTCAAGCTGCCTACCGGTTGTCTTCGGTGAGACAGCATTTGGGCATAGATCTCCGGCCGGGAATGCAAGAGATCAGAACGTTTTCTGAACTTCTTCAAGCTGAAGCTGGTGAAATGGCTCTCCGTCAACCGGGGAACATAACACAGGGCCCAGCGGCTAAACCCAATAATGTGGTAGGGGTGAAGTCAATGAGTGGGCCGGATTCATCTGGAAACCCACCAAAGGGCGCTTCAAAGGGAAAACCAGAAGACGCAGCAGGTTCTTCCACCGGAAGGAGGGGAGAAAAGCCCGAGCTGCCGATTAACGCGGCTAATGTGGTCCACAAGACTGCGTGCATCAACTGGCTGACAGATAAGGGATGCCAATATGCTGACCGGTGCCGATTCACGCACACTGTCCTGGACTCCAAAGATGGCCGATGTTTCAACTGTTCTGGAAGGGGACACTCCCGACGTGATTGTCCGGCGGGAAAACGAAGTGAGTCACGAGGTCCACAAGGTGGATCCGAGGAACCAAAGGTGGCCAAAACCACAAGAATCCGCTCAAGATCTCAAGAGAGGAAAAATGGTCCTGGAAAAGAGGGAGGTGCTGCTCAAGAACATTCTGAACCTACCGTGAAGATCAATCCGATGAAGGAGTCCACGGTCACTATAACCCCTGTACCAGAGGAGGCCAACAAGGTTGTGGGAGAAGTGACCAACCTTTTGAAGGGTCTCAATGGACCGGTCTTGAAATCGGTGGGGCATGGTGGGGATCATCTCGAAGTTGAATTTGATGATGGAACAGGTTTATTGGATGGTGGGGCGACACACCCCTTGAGACAGGGATCAACCGAGGAGATCAAGAACGCGGTGCAGGTCACTGTGGAACTCGCACATGGAGCTGCTCAGCTCTATCAAAATCCTGTGAATGGAACCCTCTTGTCGGAGGGACCGGTGGAACCAATTGTACCTCTTCGAGGTTTGGTGGAATTGGGATACACCATCACTTGGTCCCGTGCAGGATGTGCTGTGAAACATCCACGACTGGGAAACATAGAATGTTGGTTAAGGTCTGGGTGTCCAGTGGTTCGAAAGGACCACGCTCTGGCTCTGATCACTGAGATTGAGCACATGGAAATGGAAAAGAGGACCAACCATCGGCTCACCTTGGAAGAGCCCACGGAGAAGACCAAGAAGTGGTGGGGATCACGATTTCCGGAAACACCGGACAGAATTTGGAATTACATGCGGGGTCAAGATGAAGAAGATCCGCAAATGAACCATGATTTACCATGGAACCGGCACAAAAGAAGGAGGCTGCTCACCTCAAAAGGGGTTATAGTCCACCTTTTTGCTGGAGAAAGGGCGAAGGAATGGCGAAAGAATCCCATCAATGGGATTGAAGTCATCACTTTGGATATCAATGAAGGTCGAAATCAAGATATACACAATCCGGGAACATGGAGTTTCCTTTGGAAACTTGCAAGCCTGGGAAAACTTCTTGCTATCATCGGGGGACCTCCCTGTCGGACGGTCAGCCGATTGAGGCAGAAACAACCGGGACCAAGACCATTGCGTGGACGTTTCCATGACCGGTATGGTCTACCAGGATTGACAGACCGGGAGAAGAACTTGGCTGATTCAGATGCAGCACTGCTGCTGAAACAAATTGGCCTGTTCATAAGGTCTGAAGAATGCCGCGAGCGTCATCGTGTGAGAACCGCTTTCCTTTTGGAGAGCCCACAGGATCCGTTGACGTATGTTCCACAAGCTCGCGAAGAAGAAAGTCCAAGCTTTTGGGCATGGCCGGAGTTAATGCAGCTGCTCCGCTACCAAGGAATGGGTTTGGTATCCTTTGATCAAGGGTGCTTTGGGCACTCACGACGGAAACCGACCACGTGCCTCACAAACCTGGAGGACATGAGAGACTTGGAAGATCAACGCAGCACCAAGCACTCCGAGGCCCTGCCAAAGGACATCAAAGACCGTTGCCATTTGTCGTCCACCTGGGCGGTATGGGCACCGGGATTAAGGGCTGCCATCCGAGAAGCGCTTCACCGACATCTCAAACGGGAAGGCGATGAAACTGCGGGTGAAGAGCCACACTTGGCCAAGATGACGTCAGAGGAAGCCTGGGAAGCCCATATTCGTCAAGGCCATCGACCATATAGAAGGGATTGTAGGACTTGTGTTTTGGAAATGGGTGCAAGGTCTCCACATCGGAGGAGACGCGATGCTACGACGTCGTCATGGGCGATGAGCGTGGACATCGTGGGACCCTTTCCAAAGGTCAGGGATTTATCCTCTGGGAAGGATGTGGTGAAGTATGCAATGGTGGCCACCGCCTTGGTCCCGGATTACATCACCAAACCTGGAGGAGAAGATGAAGATCGACCGAAAGAACCACAAGATCAGGCTCCATCGAGGGACATCGTGATGCCATGTGAAGAATCCCCAGAAAAGGGGAAACCTAAAATTCTGGAACCCTCGTGGGGGGATGGTCTCGAAGAGGGAGATTGCCCGCTTGGTGGAGAAGAGCATCAACTTCCAGAGTCGGGGGAGAAGGACAACAGTGGAAAGGAAGAAAAAGGAGATCCCGACCCGATGACGGAAGAAGTCAAAAGGTTGGTAGAAGAATCCAAGCAGCCGTTCAATGTACGGCACGTGACATTGGTGGAACTTCTGGGGCCAAGGCATGTGAGTGAAATCCTAGTCGCCCTGGGAAAATGCATCGCGAAGTTCAACACGATGGGTATCAAGATCAACCGTCTGCATAGTGATCGGGCTAAAGAGCTACTGTCAAAAAAGGTTGAAAAATGGTGCTCAGAGCGCCTTATAAGACAGAGCATGACGGAGGGAGACGACCCGGCCTCAAACGGCCATGTGGAATCAGAGGTCAATCAGCTTAAAAGGCGAACCCGTCTGTATCTCCGCGTGGCAGGAAGTGAGGTGACCGACTGGCCTCAAGCCATGAGGTATTGTGCTGAAGAACGAATGAGACAACAGTTGGAGAAACTGGGGGTGCCCGTACTGTCAATGCTGCCCTTCAGGGCCAACGTCTTGGTTCGGTCAAAAAGATGGTTCAAAAAGGGGGCGATTCCGTCTCCATACACAGAAGGACGCCTACTGTGTCCGAGTCCAATGATGTTCTCGGGTTGGGTAGTCCAACAGAAAGATGGAAAGGTGGTTCATGCTCGAGAAGTGGTTGTTCCGAGTGAGGAAGGGGAGCGGGTCCGCATCAGGTTAGAGATAGAAGACAATCCTGAGAGGCCTCACAGACGGCTTTACTCCAAGACGCCGCCAGAAGGTGTCATGAGGTTGCCGCCAACCATTGGGGACGCTCCGCTACCACCTCCTGACGAATCACCACCTGAAGATTCAGAGCCATACGAACCGAGCGAAATGCTCGAAGTAGATGAAGAGCCTGATGAAATCGACTTGCTTTATGAAGAACTCAACCGAGAAGATCCGGAAGCTCCTGTGGAAGAGATTGACAGCCTTGGGCCGGAAATCTCAAAAATGAAAGTAGAGCCTGCTGAAGTGTCAGCAGGGGGGGAGCCCGGTAACCTTTTCAAAAGTGAAAAAATCAAAGTTTCAAGGGTTTCGGCACAAGATGGTCCAGACTCGGGGGAGAAGCACATCGAAAGAAGTCCAACCTCGGGGGAGTTCATCGTCAGAAACGTTAGCTTGACACACCTGTTGAAGGTCAAAGAAGATCAACACCTTGGAGTTGTGGAAGCCATTAGGGAAGAACTGTCGAATGTTCCAGTGGATCCCACAAACGGTTTCATACAGGGACAAGTTCTACGACTTCTACAAGAACATCGTGAAGATTTGGAAGAAGAACTGGAAGCTGTAACAACTGCAAGGATGGAAGAGGAAAGGCGAGTGTGCCAACTAAGGGTCTGTTCAGCACAAGCTGATGGTAGCGGTGGAGAAGAACAACTTCAAACTGTTACAGTCACTCTCCACAAGGTGAGAATGGAAAAGGAAAAATGGTACGACTCGATGCTCGCCGAGTACAAATCCTTGACTGCAGAAACAAAAGCTATCCGACCAGTCAAAAGGTCCGAGATTGACCCTGAAGCCGAATTGGTGCCGGGGAAATTGGTCTGTGTGATCAAGGCTGGAGGGAGATACACATGTCGTGCTGTGATCTGCGGCAACTTGGCATCACCGGAAGCGGATCCCATGCCTTCCTCTCTGCTGTATGCCAGTGGAGCGGACGGGGTTCTGATAAGGTGTGCCTTGCGAAAGGCAGCTCATCACCAATGGGATGTAGCCACGACGGACATCAAGACCGCTTTTCTACTGGCTCCTCGGCCGGTGGAACAAGGTGCCAAAACCGTGGCGGTGGTGCCGCCCAGGATCATGACTGATTTTGGGATTACCCAACCGGATGAGGTCTGGCTTGTCGACAAGGCCCTGTATGGGTTTCAATCCAGTCCTGCCCATTGGGCGGTGTACCGCGACCAAACAATGCGGCGGTTCACATGGCAGGGAGATGCAAGCCCGGGGGAGATGCAGAAGGAGTACAAGCTGGAACAAACGCCGGAAGGAAATTTGTGGAGAATCCTGTGTAAAGGTGGTGGCGCTCCGGGAGAAGAAGTACGTCCTGATGGATATCGGCAAGTGGGTTTGGTGGTCGTCTATGTGGACGATCTTATGGTTCTTGCGGAACCTCACGCCAAACACAGCTTCTTGAAGAGGCTGAAGGAAGAATGGACTTGCTCCACTCCTGAAGAAGTTGATCACAAAGGCTGGGTTCGATTTTGTGGGTTCGAGCTCCAATGGAGCGGTCAAGGGGATCACAAGAAGTTGAAGGTGGGACAGCAGTCCTACACTCGGGATCTGTTGAATCGACATCAAGTAGAACACCCAAGACCGGTTCCGATGACGAAAGCGGATGCCGAACTTCCGGAAGAACAACCAGCACTTGAAAACATCCGACAAGCTCAAACGGTGGTGGGCGAGTTGTTGTGGTTGTCCATAAGGACAAGGCCGGATATCAGTTTCGCCGTCAGCCAATTGGGAAGACAAGTGGACAAACGGCCCCAATGGGTGGTGAAAACCGCACAACAGGTGTTTGGTTACCTGAAGGGAACCGAAACTCAACATCTCAGCTATGGGGTTTGCACAAGTGATGATCGTGGTCCCGAAGATGATCTGCCATTTCACCGGGAGATGCAGCAAGTCGAAATGTTCTCGGACATTTCATTTGCACCTGCGGGCGAAAGATCACTGCAGGGTATCCTAGGTTTTTATGGTGGAGGGTTGGTTCAATGGGAAGCCAGCCGTCAAGCTTTTGTGGTGTTGAGCACCGCCGAAGGGGAATTGATGTCCTACTTGGAATCCATGGTCATGGGAGACTCTCTGGCGTCTCTCATAGAGGTCGTGGAAGGACGGAAAATCGGGCAGAAGATCATCTACGGAGACAACACGGCTGCAATAGCCATCTTGGAAAATCCTGACGGTCCGTGGAGGACTCGACACTTGCGGTTGCGAGCAACAGCCCTAAGGGAGCGGTTAAAGGATGGTAGTTGGATCATCCGTCACCTTCCAGGGGTAAAACTTGTGGCTGATTTCCTGACGAAGATCATCGCTGTGAAGCCCAGTTGGGAAAGGTTCTGGAGGTTCGTCAATCACCAAGGTTCCGGGGTTCCAAATGAGGAAACATCAATGGGGTCCAACCATCGTGAAGAACAACCTCTGGGAGAAGAACAACGTCCAGAAGAACCAGACCAGGAGACTTCCTCCTGGGACAACTACCGAGATATCGCTGGTCGGTGCGTATCAGTGGTGAAAAAGGTGGTTGGTCTGGCCGAGGAATATCCAGAACTAGCCGATTTCCGGCATGAAGCCTTGAGCACTGCCATTGGAAGGCTGGTGCAAGTACTGGCTGATGCGTATCGCGTCACTGAATCCGTGGTCAAGGATCGGTTCCAGTTGGAGTCGGTCTTACCGTTTTTGGAGAAGAAGAACATTCCTGGACAAGTTGAACACCCTGTAGAAGAAGAACCTAGGGGTATCCTAAAACGGGGTAATAAGACCAAAAGGGGTAACTCAAAACCAAAAAGGGTTTATTTTTGGGATGAAATTCCACCAGTTTTGAAAGTTTTGCGGGTACAAGATCATCACGGTCATGTTGCCCAATTGCACAGTTATGAAAAAGAAGAACCCATCCCTAAGACCATCCTGGGTGATGGACAAGAGAGACATTGGGACTTGGATTGTGCCAGGTCCAATCGAAAAGAACATCGAGCTGCCGAAGTGGTACCAAGGTCGGGTTCCACAGAACCGTGGGATCTGGTTGCAACTTGGGGAATTGGGTTTTTGGGGAATTCTAATGTGGTAGGTAAGGGGAAAAACCATCCTGAACCCTCAAAGGGGATAGCTCCGCAACCAACGGGATTTAAGTGTTTTTCCGTTAGGGAATTGGGGTTGTCCGCAGCAATTTATTTTTCCAAAAGTTTTGGGCTCAAAAGCGTCCTCGTCTGCCTTGCTGTACCAGTGACAGCTATGGACGGTGAAGATGTTTCGCAAGGCGTCTTTGGTCAGTTTTTTGGCATACTTTATGCCATGATGGTCATCCTGGTGTGGGAAGTTTTCCGATGGCTTATGAGCCATTTGACACTCCTGGTGGTTCCTCAGTTCAATCGACAAATGGTGGAACAAGCTGAACTGATGGTGAAGTTGGCCCTGTCCTGAAGACCCAGCCAGCTGGATAGTTTACATGCCTGAGGTGGTCATGCGTGAGGTGGAATATATCATCTCTGGAGAGGGCACAGCATGGATGACAAAGCCGCCGGCCGTAACAGGCTTTGAAGAACAGGGTCAGGCCATTGACATGTGGCATGTTCCAGCCCCTGGGGACTATGGACGAATCATCACAAGAATCCATTACAGATGGAGACAGAATTCATTTCATCCAGATCACCCCACTTTACCGAAAAAGGTCGACCAGTTGGATCCTTACCGGGTCACATTTTTGTGGAATACCCTGAACAGCAACGAGCGAAAAATAATCTTGGATTTTGACTGGGAGACCAAGTGGGTCGAAGACAAGTGGGTGGGATACACCGTTTTCCTTGTCAAACAAGACGCAAGAAATGTGGCGAAAAGCTCACCCAAAAGGAAATAGGTCACACGGAAAAGTACATCGGTGGCTGGAGAAAAAGATCAACAAGACCCAAGGAAAAGATCATTAGCTGCCGGCGGAAAAGACCAATACAGGGAAAAGCTCATCAGCTGCTGGACCCAAAGAACACCGTTGGGCGCTCTTCGAGGACAGCGCTGGTGAGAGAGGGAATTCAAAACCTACGAAGTTAGGGCTGTAGTTTTTCAATTTTTGGAGTCAACCCGAAGTGGAACTCCACGCGACCCTTGGATGAAGGGGGAACCAACACCAGCCTGGGACTATGGCACACGAGGGTCTTCGCCCTTCTGGCTGGGGGAAGGGCGAGTTCCCAGAGGAAACGTGGCCACCCCTGAAGCTTTTGTTTTTGGTGTTGGGGAACCTGGATTCCTGCAAGCAGGAAGGGGGAGTGCGGTTTGGGAAACATGCACAGAGTACCACTGCACCCCCACTAAGGTCTTTTTTAAAGTTTTCACAGTCGTTGAGACGTCCTCCGACTGTTGCAACTTGGCTCAAGGGCCAATCAACTGACTGGCTCAATTTACCGAGCCCAACTTGGAGTGAAAAAGTGCACTTGCATCTGCCTCTTGGTGGGGACCTCCGGGAAGGGTCTCGGTCATAGTCTGAAACCCGTGATAACAATTTGTTGCAGTGAGGCTGCTTTCTTTGCGAAAGAGATTTCCAAGAGTGGGGTGTGAAGCCCAGAAAATCAGACAACAGATCCAGAACCAACACAACAAATCATCGAGCTGCTTGCTTCTGAGTCTAAAAATGGTTTCATTCGTCCTCCGACTCCAATACAAGCCTGGCGTCAGCAGGTACTTTCCCACCAGGAAGTGGTTGAAATCTTCGGCTTTCTAGCGCAAAAGGCTTGACAGCAGACCAGCAAAGCGCATATTCATGCAGCTTGGTGTATGTATAAATTGTGTATGTATGTAATTTAATGTGATGTAATGTAATGTAATGTATATGCATACCCTCTCTCTCTCTCTCTTTCGTTATAATTTTTTTACAGACCGTGATATGTATATATATATAAATGGCATTTGTTCAATCTGCAAGAGGCTGATTATTTTCACCTTATTTGCCAATATCCTTAAGCTATTGTAGATTTAGCATGTATAGATTGTGGGGTCAAGTTTTTCATTGGGGCTTTTCTATCTTCAGTATCCACCAGCTATATGTGGATCCGGCATCCATTCTGGAATCTCCCATGTTTGCATGGTTTTTATCCCAAAAATTCACCCAGAAATTTGGGTCAATTTTTTCCCGTCGGTTTTCAGGATTTAGGGTCAACATGTTCGTAGCACCCTGATTTGTTTTTTCTATCTTCTTGGGGGACCCTTTTATATATATATATGTATATGTGTGTGTATGTGTGTATATCTATAAATGCATGATCATATGTGTGTATGTGCTGCGAACATGTGCAAATGCTCCATATATATATACAGGTATGTATGTAATGTATGTATGTGTGGTAATGTAATGTATGTATGTATGTATGTATGCATGCATGTATGTATGTATGTAATGTATGTAATGTATGTATGTATGTATGTATGTATGTATGTATGTATGTATGTATGTATGTATGTATGTGTGTGTATGTATGTATGAATGTAATGTAATGTAATTAAATGTAAATGTAATGTCATGTAATGTAATGTAATGTATGTAATGGTATGGTATGGTATGGTATGGAATGGTATGGTATGGCATTGCCTGGCATGGTAGGGTATGGTAAATAATGTAATGTAGTGTAGTGTAGTGTAATGTAATGCAAAGTAATGTAATGTCATGTAATGTAATGTAATGTAACGCAATGCAATGCTAAGTAATGTAATGTAGTGTAATGTAATGTATGTATGTAATGTATGTATGTATGTATGTATGTATGTATGTATGTATGTATGTATGTATGTATGTATGTATGTATGTATGTATGTATGTATGTATGTATGTAATGCGTGTAATGTGTGTAATGTATGTAATGTATTTAATGTATGTAATGTATGTATGTCTGTATGTATGTATGTATGTATGTATGCATGCATGCATGTATGCATGTATGTATGTATGTAATGTATGTAATGTATGTAATGTATGTAATGTATGTAATGTATGTAATGTATGTAATGTATGTATGTATGTATGTATGAATGTATGTATGTATGTATGTATGAATGTATGTATGTTTGTTATTAATGTAATGTATGCATGCATGTACGCATGTATGTATGTATGCATGCATAAATGTATGTACGTATGTATGTAATGTTATTAATGTAATGAATGTATGCATGTATGCATGTATGCATGTATGTAATGCATGTAATGCATGTAATGCATGTATGCATGCATGCATGTATGCATGTATGCATGTATGCATGTATGCATGTATGCATGTATGCATGTATGCATGTATGCATGTATGCACGTATGCACGTATGCATGTATGCATGTATGCATGTATGCATGTATGCATGTATGCATGTACGCATGTATGCATGCATGCATGTATGTATGCATGTATGTATGTATGTATGTTTTTATGTATGTATGTATGTATGTATGCATGCATGCATGCATGGATGGATGTATGTATGTATGTATGTATGTATGTATGTATGTATGTTATGTATGTTATGTATGTATGGATGGATGTATGTATGTACATGTTTAGCATTATACAGAATAGTTACATATGCATATACATTAATATACAGAGTGGCAGACCACCAGAGCCAAGTTTTACTACAAAAATAGCGTTATAATTCAAATGCGCTCTGATGGACCTGCCCTTCTGAAATGTTCATGGTTCTAGTGGATTTGAATAGACGCAGCTGCCAAATACTGGGGGAACTGTCGAAAACTCAAAAACCCGGGAAAACAAAAAAAACAAAGCAACCAATTCTCAGAGTCTGGCTTTTCTGAGTCTGAAGCCGTGGCACTTGCCATTTACTATTAATGTCATGCCCAATCGAAGCGGTGGGTATTTTCTGGGCTTTGGTTGGTTTCCTTGTTCCAGCAAGCTTTTAGGCACATCTAAACAGAATGTAAAAAAAAATGTCTAGGCCAAACCTTCTGTATTTAATGCACTTGGATTTTCTGGCATATTTTCTGGCATTCTACCTGGCAAATCTTCTGGCACTCTATCTGACATTTTATCTTCCTACATGAGGTCCGGCAGGGAACACTTGGCGTGGATACTCGCGGTTGAGGTCCGGCAGGGAACACTGGGCGTGGATGGTCGTGGTTGAGGTCCGGCAGGGAACACTGGGCGGGGATGGCCGTGGTTGAGGTCCGGCAGGGAACACTGGGCGGTGATGATCGTGGTTGAGGTCCGGCAGGGCACACTGGGCGTGGATGGTCGTGGTTGAGGTCCGGCAGGGAGCAGGAGGAGAGGAGACGAGGAGAGGAGACGAGGAGAGGAGACGAGGAGAGGAGGAGGAGAAGGAGGAGGAGGAGGAGCAAGCAACTGACATAAAATCTAACAACCCTCACCTGGCAGGTGGGGAAAAACATACATGAACACACAGAACAAGAAAAACATCCAACCACATTGCCCTGCTGAATCCATTATTCTTTGAAAGAAACATGTTTTTGAAAGTTGCATTTTTTTCATTGCTATTGGTTTCTTTCTATCAGGTAGTGTACATTATTTTTATAACGCGGAACCTTCTTGTCAGCAAACGGTGAGCATTTACAATGTACAATATGCCTCAAAACATCGCAGCCTTCAAAAATGCAATTCCCTTTATACATGTTGTTTTTTTCATTCATCAAATATTTTCAATTAAGTATAAGACTTTTACACATATATAATTACAAATGTGCACTTGGGTCGAAGATACAACATGTCTTACATAATGCAGTCCCCCCTCTGAACAAATATGTTGCATGAAAAACATGCTGTTGCCGACATGGTTGCCCTCAAAAACTGAGGTGGTACTGATGTTTACCCTTGCTAAACATACCATATTTTTTATAATGCAGGGATTTCTATCAATACGATGCAGTGCTTTGGGGAAAAATGACATCTCCTGTCAATCAAAACTATTGTTTCCTCTTGTTCACGCTTGCTTTCAAGATATGCAACAAAGAAGCAAAACACCACCCTGAGTATGGCGCAACCGGTCAGCATTGAATTTTGAGTATCTCTAATATTCATTGGCTCAAATACAATATTTCACAACAACAACTTCTGTATTACATTATGATTCTCCCCGGCAGAATATTTCCCAGCCGTTTTTTTTTTGAGTTTGCTTTCAGGTCCCGGTAGTTTATTGTTGCCTGATGTGCAAGCTACTGCCTCATCAGGTGGGACCACTGCATCTAAGATTTCTAACAGAGCCCATCAGAGCCAATTGTTTGTCTACAAATTGGGTCCTAGATGATGGCTAAAAACATGTAAAGACAACTTTTGAAAACCATCTTGATGAAGAAAAACAGAATCAAATCCCTGTTTTAACTTTTTTCGGTACTCATTTTGTAGTGAAGAAGCCTATCCAAGGCCCGGACTTAGTAGAGAGAGTTTCCAGGCAACCCATTTTGTAGACTCAGGTCCGGCATTTTGTAGAGAAAAATACCGGGGCCACTACTAAATGGGTAGCTCCAACCCCACCCCCCTAATTGGCCGGGGGTTGGATTTCTGCGGACAACACTTATACATATTTTCTTGTTTCATGGATTGAATTGAAGGCTGCCTACCATCTTGCTAAACTTTCCTTTTCTATTTCTGCTAGAAGCGCATGGAACTAGGTAGAAGCCAAGACGCCTCAAATGATCATAAAATCCCATGAGCACACATGTTACTTTATTCATTTATCGTAAATCCTGTAGGCCATTATCTCGCTGCGTACATGTCATGATAAAAATGATGAAAAAGCGCACTCTGACAACCTGCCACTCTCTTAGTGTATATTGTATATAACTCAAGCAGGTGCTCAAAAAGAATAGCGTGGAATTTCGGTTTGAACTGCCGTTGAATCTCAAAGACCCTAGTGAACAGAATTGAATGCATGCCTGCTCATGTCATGCAAAAGTCTTACATAACATCACAGAACCACCTATGGCTAAGTTCCTTTGCAGTGTTCGGAGCTGCTTCTCAAAGAACTTTCGCGGTTGCAGGCTGAAAAGGGTGGCTTGGCAAACCTGGCTGGTGACCTAACTTTGCTTAGCGATTTCTGCCTTGTCCAAACTGACAAAGGATACACCCGATAGTAACGCAGAAGCCGATGCTGAGCGCCTACACATGGAGTTGATAGGAGTTGCTGACTTGGAGCTTCAATTCCCACTGTTGAGGAACCTGATTCAGCTGATGAAGATGACGTGCTCCCAAAATCTGCACGCGTGCCATTGCATGCCTGTCGGGAGGTCAAAAGTGGGAGCATTCAGGCAAAGTTTACTTCTTGTCAGCCTCATTTCGTGGTTTCAGAGCATTGCGGCTGTCTGAGCCGTCGCCCTTTTCCAGGTACGCGTCGGGGGGGTCTACAGAGCCGACAGCCGGATCCCACGGTGGGCTGGCCAAGCCCATCCTTGGACGTGTCATTATTTTGATTTTTTTAGCCAATTGTTTTTGCATATTCTTGGCATACCCTAGCCGAGCCAAGCTTGGCATTTTTCCAAGGCTTGGTTGGTGCATGGCACCTGGCCAATCAGAGCCCATGCTCAGTGAGGACGTGCATGAACCGTGATGCTGTGCTTTGAGAGGCTTTCATTTGTTCACAGTGCGTAGATTGGATTTTTGACGAGATGGATTTTTGACGAGATGTGCCTAAGATTTCAAGTTTTCAAAATAGAGTGGTGGTCTTCCTACTTACACTGACTATCAGACACTGATTGGGTAATTCAGTCTGTTCCCGAGCATTATCGAAGGAAGTTTAGAAGTCAAACTTCCGATTCCGACAATATGGACAGATGGAAAAGCAGAGGTGGGAAGAGTCAGAGAAAGAGGAAGAGTCAGAAGAGAAGAAGTCAGAAAAGAGAAAGAGTCAGAAGAAAGAAGATCGATGTGCACGAGGTAGAAAAGTTAGTTATGAAACACAGTGTTTTTTAATGTTTTGTGGCGTCGGAGGTCAAAGCGGCGGGTGCGGAGCCATTTGGCCAGATGAGAGATCAAAACTTGCGTGCCGCTGCAGCGCGAAGCAGATTTTGAAGACAAAATGCACAAAATGCCTCATTGTCGGAGCACTTTTGGAAGCGGAGCTGTCGAAAAAGTGTCCGCGGTTGTGGCGCGAAGCGCGTTTGGAAGTCAAACTGCTGAAGCCGCCACACGCTCGGAACGCTTTGGAGGATGAGACGTCAAAAAAGTGTACGCCGTTGTGGCGCGAAGCACATCTCCAAGTCAAAATGTACAAAGCACACCAGGGTCGGAGCACTCTTTTGGAAGTTGTGATGTCGAAAAAGTGCACGCCTTTGTGGCGCGAAGCACTTTCGGAAGTCAAAACTCGGACCGCTTTTTGAAGTTAGGGTGTGGTTTTGCGCGGCAGGTGCGATGGATTCTGCACCTTGCCAAGCGTGAGCAAAAAGGCGATGTCTCAATTGTGTCTCCTCAAAGCGCCCGCTTGTGACTCCAAAATGTGCTCGCTTGTAACTCCTCTTTGCTTAATGTCAAGCAGCAGCAGCAGCATCATCATCATCATCACCACCATCATCATTATCATCATGTCATCATCATTATCAACATCATTATCAACATCATCATCATCATCATCATCATCATTTTGAACATCATGGGTTTCTTCAGTTTCATCAGTTGCGTCAGTTTCAGCAGTTTCATCAGTTTCATCAGCTTCATGAGTTTCATGAGTTTCATGAGCTTCATCCGCTTCATGAGCTTCATGTGTTTCATGAGTTTCATGAGTTTCATGATCATCATCGTCATCAGCATCGTCATTTTGAACATCATCAGCTTCATCATCATCATCATCATCACCATCATCACCATCATCATCATGGTCAGTTTTTAACATCATCACGGCCATTGGTAGCATCATTTTCATCATTTTTCATCATCATCACTATCATCCCATCATCATCATCATCATCATCATCATCATCATCATCATCATCATCATCATCACCGTCATCATCATCATCATCATCATCATCATCACCATCATCATTATCATCGTCATCATCATCATCATTATTATCATAATTATAATTTTGAACCAGATCTGATAGCGTGGCATTTAGCCCGTGTGCAAGTGCAAGGGATAATCTCAGATTGTGGCGTCCAGTCCGTGTGCAGGTGCAAGAAAGGATCTGATAGTGCGGCAGCCAGTCCGTGTGCAAGTGCAAGAAAAGACCTAGGCCGGTGTGCAAGCGCAAGAGATCTCATAGCATGGCATCCAGTCCGTTGGTCCGTGTGGAAGAGCCAAAGAACGTTATCACACCCACCCCACCTGACCCCAGCCCGACCCAGACCCAGGAGAAGATCTGATTGCGTGGCATCATGCCGGTGTGCAAGTTCAAGAGAAGATCCCGTAGCGAAGCATCATGTCGGTATATGTCGGTGTGCAAGTGCAAGAGAAGATATCATAGTGTAGCTTACAGTCCGTGTGCAAGAGCCAAACAACATTATCATACCTAACGCGCCACCCCCCCCACCAACCAGCCCCAACCCACTCCACCTCCCCACCCCACCCACGGCTTGAGCTACAAGTGAGCGCTTTTCCGAGCTGCAAGTGGGTGCTTTTTCGAGCCGCAAGGCAAGTGGGAACTTTGTCCTGAGAAAAACGTGGGGGGTTCGTGCCAGTTGCAATAACGATGGCAGGCGTGGAACGTTTCAGGAGGATCTGCAAAGATGCATTTTGCGGGGCAGGCGCAGTACAAGAGACATATCCATCAGAGATGTTAAGAGGCCAGGGCGCTGATTTCCTGAGAGGGGTTGAATTTTGGAGCATCAGATCTTAAGGTTTTCTGAGGCTAAGGTGATTTTGCGTGATAGCTGCGGCACTTGGTGTGACCTCGCTTCACTTTTTTGCGGCAGGCGCAGTACTTTAGAGAGATGGGATAGAACAATCGCAAAACGCATTGGTACGAGGCCGTCAACTCTGCACTCAACTTTCCATTTTTGAAGGAAGTCTCGTAGAATTGCTTTGTTTTTAAAGTTGCCAAGTTCACGAATGGAGGAAGTCTCGCAGAATTTCTTCGTTTGGGGCTCAGAACTTCCATTTTTTGAAGACGTCTCGCGAAACTGCTTCGTTTTGGACTTGCCAACTTCCACGCTCGAAGGAAATATCGCATTATTGCTTCCTTTCAGATAGAGAGAGAAAGAAAGGAAGAAAGAAAGAAAGAAAAAAAAGAAAAAAGAAAAGAAAAGAAAGAAAAAAAGAACGAAAGAAAGAAAAAAGAAAACACAGAAAAGAAAAGTGGATCAAAGAAAGAAGGAAGGAAAGAAAAGAAAGAAAAAAACAAAAGAAAAGAAAGAAAGAACGAAAGGAAGGAAGGAAGAAAGACAGACAGACAGATACTGTAGATAGATCGGAAGGTAGACAATAGGTAGATAGTCAGATAGACAGATGGTCCAATAGACAGATAGACAGATAGCTAGCTAGATAGGTAGGTAGGTAGATAGCTAGCTAGCTAGCTAGCTAGATAGATAGGTAGGTAGATAGGCAGAGGTAGTTAGTTAGATAGATAGATAGAAAGATAGATAGATATATAGATAGCTATAGAGAGAGAGAGAGAGAGAGAGAAAAAAAAAGGAAACAGAGAGAAACATAGAGAGGGAGAGACAGAGACTCGAGCTTCAGCCACCTTTCGGTCCATCAGTGGGTTTGCTTTGCCATCCATGCGTCACAGCAGCTCACCTCTCCTATGGGTTTCCTATCTTTGAAGCTCCCGCCACCGCCTTGCGCGGTACTACTGGTATATCTCTACAAGTCTTTGTATACACACATATCATGAGGGCTGTTCCGGCTTATGCCTGATGTTCGGTTTGATTCCAGTTTTGGCTTCTATTTTTTTATTTCCTGATGCAAAATACAGTATATACTTGTGAAGGGCTGCGACTTCTGGTGCAGCTAGCCGGGACTAGCACCATTCAAAACCGTTTCCCTTGCAATTCTCCATGTGTTGTGGGAAACTCTGAGAGGCACAAAGATAATTAGTAGGTATATACACAAAAACGTGCATTATATGCATATGTGACATGTGTACAATATGTGCCAATACCTATACGCATATGATTGCAGATATTTGTGTATAATTAGGTTACGTTTATTTTTTCCGGTGATTTTCCCTTCATGTGGGTTCGCTTGGGAATGGTGGTTTCGCGTCCCTGGCCAGGAGTTTGGTCTCACTGAGGGAAGAGAATTGACCTCACCTCAGCATCGTGTCAGCGCTTGAAAAAACATCTATGTGGTTGAGTAGAAAAATTGCCTCACGGAATCTTCTGCTCAGGATGACATCAGTTGGACCGTGAAAACCTCAGCATTAGAATGGCATCGATGAACCTTGCAGAGTGCAACCCCGGCACAGGAAGGGCATCTGCACGCGTGTCTGCTTTTGACAATGTTCCATCACAAACAACGCATTTTGGATTTTGATCGGGACCTTGTTTTGTACTCAAACATTTGAGTTCTGATTTAGGTCTGTTGTGGTGGATGGGCGGGGCTTGTCGGCCTCTTCCTGGGGATCCAGTGTGATCCTTGCCGGACAGTTTGCAAGAAGCTGCGTTGATGTTGTTTTTTTTATTTGTTAAACATTGTTAAAAGAACTCTCGCCAATTCGCAGCGCTGGCAGGACCTGGCACTGGTTTTCATCTTGCATTTGGAACTCGTGGTTTCAATTCAGGGCCGCTCTTCTTAGAAGTTTGTCCTTTGTGCTCCTGTGTTTAGGTCTGAAGATGAGCACTGGACAATCTGGACATATTGAAATGTGCCCATATCTGGTGACAGAGTCCTGCATTGTGACCCACATTGACTACCAGTGATCGACACTTTCTCTCGAGGCGCCATGCTTGGACAATCTCCTGGCGACCCATGGATTGTCGACAACCAGCCCTGGGCGACTTGGCCGATGTCATCGTGGTTCGTGTGTCGTCGTGTGTTGTCCCATGTTGCCACGCATCCACATGCTGGCAACCGTTACCATGTTGCCACAGGTTGCCAGATAAACAATTACCGTCATTTAAATTGCTAACACAATAGCAAGATATAGCAAGCCAATGCAAGCCAATATTTGTGGACAAAATTGTCATCTATTTTACAATCATTGTCCACTTGTTTGCTATCCACTTGCTTTGATTCAGCTAACTTACAAGTGTTTCTGCTAGCGCCGCGCTCTTGCTTCATGGATCACTGAATCTGACTAACTTGGGAGAGTATAATAAGCCCGCGCCTATTCGTTTAGTCTTCCATGATCCCCCACGAGCCATTTTTAACTTTCACTCTAAAAAACAATAATTAAGAGGAAACAAACGATAACGTTGGTTATGTTAATGATCTGTGTCCAGACTTTTCAAATCCAATGTTCAAGAGGTGTTCAAAGCTGTGCCTGGTGTGATGCGTGCTTGGAACATCCGTTCTGAGCTTGAACACGGCAAGATCTTTAAGTATGGGGGGTGACACTTGCAGCTGCTTTATGTCCCAAGAACCAGGGTGGGATCGGTTCGGTTCGGTTCGGTTTCGGTTCCTCGGGATATAATTTAAAAAACGGTTCGGTTCGGTTCGGTTTCCGGTTCCTAACCGGTTTGGTTTCTGGTTCCTAACCGGTTCGGAGTAAGTCATGGTCTTGGTATTTGCTTTTTACGGCCATTCAAAAAAGCAAAACATGTTCCCAGTTAGTTGGTTGTTATGATTCATGTCAAGGACACGTTGCGTCAGGTGGACCTGGTCGTGGAGGCTGTTTTCGTTTTTCTAGGCTGCCAAAAAAGCAAATCCAACACGAGAGCACAAGGGTTGTGCTTGTGCTTTGCATAGGGGTTGTGCTTTTTCTTTTTTGTGGCTTTCGAAAAAGCACATCCAATACGAGGGCACCAGTTTTTTTTGCTTTTTTGGGGCTTCCAAAAAAAGCAAATGCAATAAGAGGGCACAAGGGTTTTGTTTTTGCTTTTTTGGGGCTGCCAAAAAAGCAAATCCAATAGGAGGGCATAAGGGTTGTGTTTTTGCTTTTTGGGGGCTGCCAAAAAAGCAAAATCCAATAGAAGGGCACAAGGGTTGTGTTTTTGCTTTTTTGGTGCTTTCAGAAAAAACAAATCCAATAGGAGGGCACAAGGGTTGTGTTTTTGCTTTTTTAGGGCTTCCAAAAAAGCAAATCCAATAGGAGAGCCCAAAAAGCAAATCCAATAGGAGGACACAAGGGTTGTGTTTTTGCTTTTTTGGTGCTTTCAGAAAAAACAAATCCAATAGGAGGGCACAAGGGTTGTGTTTTTGCTTTTTTGGTGCTTTCAGAAAAAACAAATCCAATAGGAGGGCACAAGGGTTGTGTTTTTGCTTTTTTGGGGCTTCCAAAGAAGCAAATCCAATAGGAGGGAACAAGGGTTGTGTTTTTGCTTTTTTGGTGCTTCTAAAAAAAACAAACCCAATAGGAGGGCACAAGGGTTGAGTTTTTGCCTTTTTGTGGCTGCAAAAAAAGCAATCCCAATAGGAGGGCAGAAGGGTGTTGTTTTTGTTTTCTTCTTTCTTGGGCTTCTAAAAAAAACAAATCCAATAGGATGGCACAAGGGTTGTGTTTTTTGTTTTTGTGGTGCATCCAAAAAAAACAATAGAAGGGCACAAGGGTTGTGTTTTTGTTTTTTGGGGGGCTCCCAAAAAAAACAAATGCACTAGGAGGGCACAAGGGTTGTGTTTTTTCGTTTTTGGTGCTTCCAGAAAAAACTATAGGAGGGCACAGGGGTTGTGTTTTTCCTTTTTTGATGCTTCAAAAAAACAAGTCCAATAGGAGGGCACAAGGGTCGTGTTTTTGTTTTTTTTTGGGGTGGGCTTCCAAAAAAAACAAACCCAATAGGAGGGCACAAGGGTTGTGCTTTTTGCTTTTGTGGTGCTTCCACACAAAAAAAAAGTCCAATAGGAGGGCACAAGGGTTATGGTTTTGCTTTTTTTGGGGCTGCAAAAAAACAAACCCAATAGGAGGGCACAAGGGTTGTGTTTTTGCTTTTTTTTGGGGCTTCCAAAAAAACAAAGCCAATAGGAGGGCACAAGGGTTGTGTTTTTTGTTTTTGTGGTGCTTTCAAAAAAAACAATTAGAAGGGCACAAGGGTTGCGTTTTTGCTTTTTTGGTGCTGTCAGAAAAAACAAATCCAATAGGAGGGCACAAGGGTTGTATTTTTGGTTTTTGTGGGGCTTCCAAAAAAAAACAAATCCAATACGAGGGCAGAGATTGAAGGGAACGTTTGCTTGAGAGAAACAAACAGAGCACATGCCGGCGGTTCGCATCCGGTTCCTCCCTCCGGTTCGTCCGGTTCGGGAGCTTATTTTATACATTAGCGGTTCGGTTCGGTTCGGTTTCCCAACTGCCGGTTTCTGGGCGGTTTCCGGTTCGCGCGGTTCGGTTCCCGGTTCGCGGTTCGGTTCGCGAACCTTCCTGAAGAACAGGATTCACGAACACACTGCCCACTTTTGCTGATTTATGTTTTGTTTTGATCCGCGTTAAAATTTCAGCTACAGATTGAAGGGCCCTGGCCTAACAATCTAATGCATTTTATAAGTAAAACATGGTTTTAAAAATGCACCCAGGGCCACCATTTTGTAGCAAAGTAGTTTTTTTAATGCTGTGTGTGGGTTTATATGGTGAGGCCGTGAAACCATTTTGTAGCTGCTCTTGTTTGGATAACACATGATAACATAAAAATAAAAAAAAATAAAAACAAATCATTTTGTAGCAACTTACTGTTTGACCCGTAAAACATGTTGTAGTTTTTTTGTTGGCAATCCCTCCACTGGATCTGTAGAAGGATGTAATAGCTACAAAATGACCTGCAACAAAGCAAGAGGTAACATGTTGGATGTTGAAGTTAGAAATAAAGCCCTTGGGCATGTCATTTTGTAGCAAACCTATGTTGATGCCCCTGGACCCTGGTTTTTCATTTTGTAGTTGGGTGTTTTTGATGGTGGTTGTTCATTTTGTAGCAAACCAGGGTAAGGCCCGAGGTTTGTACTAATAAAATGAGCGGTCACAAGGGCTCCCCGGATATTTCAACACGGATTTGTTTTGGGTATTCCTATCATGAGCCATTGCTCTTGAGCAATTTCTCTGTATATAGAGTTAATGCCATGATTAGATTCCATGTCAGTCCCTGCAAAGACACTGTATGCCTTGCACATGCCATGGCATCATTCCAACTTTGCAGATACGATAGTTCCTCGAAAAACCACATGTAAAAGTCATGTAAATCTGGTGGTTGCAAGCTGACATTCCACAAAGAAAACACAATATGAATTCTTTGATCAAGGTGTGAAGCCAGCGCTTGGGAAAACGATAAAAGGAAAAACGGATACTGTAACGTGTGGAAACACCATTTCAAAGGGCTCGGGGATTTAGACACCCCCACTTCTGGATTTGTATTTTTGCTTTTCCTCCATTTTGCTAGATTGCAATCAGTCGTGTGAGGCCAGAGTTTTTGTGTTTCAAGTATATAGTCGGTGTTATTCTCTTGGGTTAAGGTTTGCATGAGCAACGGGCAAATGGGGTGGGGGTTCATGGATACCAACAAGCTGATTGAGGCATCTGCAAATCCAGCAGATTCTATAGATTCCTGGCTCTTTTTCTAGCTACTTGAGGTCGAAGTAGGTGCTCTCGCGGTGGCTGCGCTCTTAGATTCCATGGGTTTGTTGTCGGGCAAGCTGTGTGATGCTTTCAGACGTCACTCAAGACATCGGACATCATCGGACAATTCAAATGTATTCGGTGTGCGCACGTGTATTTGGATGTATTATAATTATGATGTAATTATTTCGTTTATTTGTCATATGATCATATGCATTTGATGTATTTGGCATTTTAAGGTGCTGCTGGCATCGCCCGCGACATTGATGGACTCAGCGATGCTCCTAGGCCGCGGGTCCTATCAGGTGATCTTAATTAGCGGTTTCTCAGCAGAGCTGGACATGGCGCGCCAATTTTCTTTTGCGATGTGATGAACAGATATAATTCAGATATAAGAGTTTGGTTTCCAGGGTTGAGTTTGCAATGTCACTACATTCTCACGTAAAAAATAAATAAAAAAAATAGAGGCTCTGAACACATCTCAGCATAGGCAGGGAAAAAAACACACTTCTTTAACAGCGCATCGGCAGACATTTTCGCTCAAGACAGGGGCGATCACGTGTGGAGAAAGACCGCGCGTGCCGTGAGAGAAGTAGCGCGGGTCCAGTTCGAACCTTGAACGAGCAAAACGAGCCATGGAGAAGTTCGATCGACGAATGAGTAGAGTGATCCTGTGTGCAGTGGTGTTCTTTGGCTTTGAGGCTTTCGTCCAGCCGCAGGCACCAAAGACAGCACCCAAGACAGCAATGAGAGTCAAGGTCTTCGACTTTCCTTTCCTGAACAACAATCAGGCATCCTGGGCAGCGGCAGTGAAGGGATAAGGTTGAGATTGAGATTGATGGATGAATGCACAACGAGGTGTAACATCAACATGCTTTACCACCATGCGCCATTTGACAGTTGCCAGAGCATGCAATTGAACCATTGTAGGTATTTGAGTTTTCGTCTCAGAGCGAATGATGAACGGCACCTTTGTCATGGCAAACTTAAGCTGCTTTAGTTTTCGGAATTGTTCACCCCTTATGTATCCTTATGTCACTATGTCCGAGCTGCTTGGCTCACGCCTGTTTTTTCTCAAAGTCCCAGTGAACATGAGTGAGCAAGTCAATAGTGAGCATGAGTATTCTTGAGTTTTTTGAGCGACGAACTCTGCATGTCTTTCATGGTTTTTCATGGTTTATCCATGTTTTCCCATGTTTTTCCAGCTTCCCGTCATGCTCATGCCCAAGTGCTCGTAACGCAGGACCCAGACCCAGAGGAAGCCGGCACCAAAGCTTCCCGGGACGCAGAAGATTCTAGCCGCGTTGTGGAGTTGACCATGCCTTTGGGCATCGACTTCGAGGAACGTGATGGAGGTGACATCTACATCAAGTCAGTAGACAAGTCAAGTGATGCATACGCACAAGGGGTCCGGCCTGGAGCTCAATTGGTCATGATCAGCGCAACCTTCGGAGATGAAATGTGGAACACCCGCAATGTGGGGCTCACACAATTCTTCACAGTCCTCAACTCTCGCTTTGGCTCCACCATGAAACTCGCGCTTGAGAAAGAAGATCAGAGTGTGCTGTCGGCCTTCATGGATGCCTTTGCCCCTAGCGCTCCAGTTCCTGAGATGGACGAGAAGAAACAGGCAGACCTAGAGGCAATGTTCGACGAGGAAGAGGAGAAGCTGAAGAAAAACCCTGGGTTGTGGAATCCGTTCCGCTAAACCATGCTAAACCGCTAAACCGTTTCAAGTGTAAAATCTTCCTGCAGCCGAGCTGCAATTTTTCGGCTTTACAGAGCCTTTTGGAGAGGACAGTCGCCGACAGCAAGTAGAAATGCAGGACAAAAATGGCAAGTCGAGATAATTTGAGGCACCTTGCCCATTCGAAAACGGCATGAAATGGCAATGATTGCCTTTTATCTAAGAACACGTCGTACTTTCTGCCAGCCTTTTACCGTGGAGTCAAGTATCTGAAGCTGTCTCTGCAATTTCCCAAAGGCCTGTGGTGGAAAGAACAACTTCAGCTTCTGTCCGCACCTAAGTTCCGAACTGGCATGACATTGTGACAGTAAGATTGGCAGCAGCAAAAAGATGAAAAGGCTCATTCCATACACCTCCCAATCCATGCCTTTCCAAAATATTCTGCCAAAAGTTTGAACTGCTCAGAATATCTCAGAATGTCATTCGGTGTTTTGTTGTGGAAAGAGCTGATGCAAGGCTGCCTCTGCATCAAATGGATCTACAGCTGCAACCAACACAGGACTGGTGTGTTTTTTTTCACTTTTCGCGTTTTTTGGGTCTATGGAATTGTACGGACGAGTAGCGGTGAATTTGTCAAATCCAAGGGCACAGGTCAAGTAGATCCCGAAATCACTGGCATGCATGATCATGCATGACTTTCTGACTTCATTGCATGAAATGCGCAACCTTGCTTGCGAGCCCAGCAGCAAGTATACAGCAGTCTAGGTGCGTGTAGCTGACGGCTGAGGATGCATTCCACGCTTGGAAAGAATCTTAGAAGCTTCTTCTCTTCCTAGATGCAGATAGGAGAATGCCGCCAGTCATGCCTGACAAATATTGTCAGGGTTTTTCTCAAAATTGATTATGCTAGGCCAGGCGGCTTGGGTTGCTTTATTGAAGACAACATCCGAACGCACTTGAGAAACAAAGCTCCGGGTGTTGCGCAGCAGAATGAGCTCACACAGTAACTCAGTAGACAATAGATTTGTTGATGTTGTTTTGAAGCGCACGATTGTGCGATGGAGAGCGCCGAATGATTGTTGTCTATATAGTAAGTGGCGAAGTGGGTTAACCAACAGGAATTTGTGGCCATCAGCCAGTATGTACCCACATGTGCGCATAGCCAGGTTTCAGCCAACGAAGTGTTGTGAAATATGGAGAGATTCGCTGAACGGTTGCAGGCACTGGGCAGGCTACAAAAGCTGCAGCTGTCACCGCTTGGGTCCCAGGAGAGATGAGCAGAATATGCAGACTGTTGTGAAGAAATGAGCATTTCTAGTTGTGAAATGTTGTGAAATGTTGTGAAGGAGTGAGACCTTTCAGGCGATGCCATAGTCTGCCATAGGTCTAGAAATCTCTAGGATTCCTAAAACATCCCAAAGCATCCTAAAGGATTTGATTGCCTTGGGATTCCAATATATTCCAATGATTCCAATCCTGTTGCCTTGGGCCATTGGTTGAGCCATTGATGCAAATTGCCATGGCAATCTGCCAGATCTGAAATTGGCACCCCCAAGGTGCCGCTCAGCAGAGGCCACTGGAGCATTTCCTTATTCCCAAAGGACGATACAAAGCTGCCCCAAAGTCACCCAAGCTTTCCATCCAAGTATAATATATATATATAATGTATATATATACTTGATAATACGGTATACGTATCAATGATTATCAATATATGTATGTATGAATGTAATGTGATGTAATGCAATGCTATGCAGTGCAATGCAATGTATGTATGCATCTATTATCTATCTATCTATCTAATCTAATCTAATCTAATCTAATCTAATCTAATCTAATCTAATCTAATCTATCTATCTATCTATCTATCTATCTATCTAATCTTATCTATCTATCTATCTATCTATCTATCTATGCTGGTATATAGTTAGAAAAAAATGTTTGTATGTATGTATGTATGTATGTATGTATATATGTATATATATATATTGTATTGCATTGCATTGCATTGTAACACTGTATTGTAATGTAATGTAATGCAACGCAATGCAGTGCAATGCTATGTAATGTAATGTATGTACGTATCTATATATGTATGTATCTATGTAAATATGTATATAAATGTAATGTATGTATGTATGTATGTATGGTATGGTATAGTATGGTATGGTATGGTATGGTATGATACAGTATGGTATGGTATTGTATCTTATCGTATCGCATTGTATGGTATGTATGTATGCATGCATGTATGCAGGTATCCCAGTTGACATGAAAGCAGGCATTGTTTTTTGAGGTTTGAAGTCTAACATTCCCCCAGGCAGAGGTCTCCAGGAGCTGTGCTTGGCAAGGCTCAGTGCCCCTCCCAGCATCAATGGCTGCTGGTGCCAGTTGATGCCTTAGTTCCCCAGGCTCGAGTTGGAATGTCAGGACCTGCCATGATTTCAGTTGTGACTGTGGCTCTACTTCCATCAAGGCCCTGCCAGTGGCACAGAGGCCGACAGTGCAGCATGGCTTTATACTTGTATGGCTTAAAGATCTTTAAAACATGTTCAAACTGGCATGCTCGACGTATTTCTTGATTGGCATGGAACGCTGTTTGGCAGGAACCTTCTGCGAGATTTTTGGATTGGCCGTAAGACCCTCATTTTCAACCCTGCAAGTAAATGCAAGTGGCACGGGCCGCTCGGCACTCGGCCCTCAGGTCGTGCATCGTGTTCGGCGTCAAAAGGGATGTGGTCACAGAGGGCAGATACGTGTGCCACTCAGCTTGCCTGATGGAACAAGGTTTGCTTAGAGCGTCAGAAAAGAGATGCCCGTCCACCAAGTGTGTTCGACATGATTTCCTGTGAGGTGGCATGGGAAGAGGACCTTTCTTCCACTGATGTAATCAGGCACGTGAGGAAGCACTTGATACTTTCAACTAACACCTCGAAACAAGTTCCTTGCATTTGGCCAGGTTCTCAATCGTCTTAGACTTCCCCTCCCGGACGATCACGTGCTCCGTGAGATTTTCTTGTCACGGGGTCAAGGAGCAAAAGCGATGTGGATGTTGTGTGGGCACCTATGCAGGTGGATCCAGAAATAATCAGCAAGGTATATTGCAGATCGTGGTGAGCGTTGTTGGTCAGCAGCTCTAACTCACGACGGTGCGCTTACATGCATTTGGATGGACTGGTCCATGTAGCAAATTTGAGACAAAATGTCATTGTAAATGAACATCGAGCCTGAAGCATGCATCCAGACAGTCATGGTCTTGGCTTGCACAACTTGGCTCACCTGTGACTCGCAGGTCCCGTTTATCCTGTGATTGCAGCATCGGGCCCTCACTTCTTTTCCATCCAGTGACCCTCAGACTGATCGAGATCTGACAGAATCGGCTCAAATGTTCCAGCATCCAACAGCTCTCGAACGCAGGTATGGCTGTCACGTCTGAAATGCTGAAAGGTAAATCGATGCTTCTTTCTAGATATGTATTCTATATTTTCCTTTGATTCTAGGGGCTTAGTGGGCAAAGCTTCAATAAGACCCTGCCAAAGTCCCGGAGCAGGAGCATGTCTCACCTTGCCTAGCAAGTTTGAGAATGAAGGTGGAGTCTCAATCGATCTCAATCGCATACGGCAAACCAAGAGACACCATGACTGTATGCCTAATTTGGGCGGTGCAGTCTTGACTTATGTTGACATTGGATCTAGGAGCTTCCTTCCCACAAGCATGCTGAGCCGCGTGCTTGTTGTGAGACGCTTTTGTATCCGCGCGTCAAAACAAGTGCGGACACACTGGTCTACTATTTTTCTGCTTGCTGTTGACAAGTTGGTCATGTTGCATGTGATGCATGTGGAAAATAAGGATGATGAGTGGATGATTGTATAATCGGCTGACTTTGTGCCCAAGATAAGCTTGCGCTTACCAAATACGATCTGGCAATCTCAGCACCTAGCCAGGAAACCTGAAGAGTCATCAGGACAAACTGACACAAACTGACACAACTGCATCTTATTTTCCTTTGCCTCTGATTGAGGCCATTCCCACAATGCTTGCAGAGAAGTTTGACTATACTTATTGGCTCATTCTTTACCGAGTCACTGAAGCTGAATCGCCATGGGTTGAAGCAGGCAAATTCAGCGGTAGCTGGCCTGACAGAAATTTTCCGAAAACGCTCCCTGTCTGAAAGACAGAAAGATCAGTTGTATGTCTTGTATGCGGCTCATTTTTCTTGTTGCAGCATGTTTCATGTTGCAGCCAGCCTAAATTGGAATTGCTTTCCTGCTCTCCAAGGGCGCAGCGGACCAGTGAAGGAGAACGACAACATGACCCACCACCATTGAGTGTGAAGGGGCTTCTCCGAAAGCCGCAATTTGAAAAGCAGCTGGGAGCCAACCAAGCTCTACCGAAAGCTCTACCAAAAGCTCTGCCGAAAGCTATACCAGCCTCAGGGCTACAGTCCCTTCATCCAGCCTTCAGCGGCCAATCTCGACTGCAAGTTTCTCCCCCATCCTATGTCTATCCCTGGGAAGCACCGGACAGAACTGCAGAGAGTGAGGCGAGGGACCGAGATCTGCATTCTCAGGGACCTTCACCCAGATCAGCAAGGTCAGGGCACTCATGGCACTCTGCCTCCGGGTGCCATGGTCAGTGTTTAGTGTAGTTTTTGCTTGTTTCATCTTGTTTCAAGGTGTTGGGACTTTTTTTGGGGTTGGCCACTTCGTGAAACTAAGTCCGGGCTGCACAAGGCTAGCTTTCGTTCCACATGGTTGAAGGGCGCTCCGCCGAATTCAAAAGCAGATGTGCTGCAAATACTGAACCAATGCGGCATTGTCTCCACATGAGCAATCGATTTTATTTGACCGCATGGATGTTGTCTTCGATTGAAAACATGATTGAAGCACACACACACACATATATATATTTATTATTTTTTATTTATTTAATTTTATTTATTATACGATTAAATAACTAGCTAAATGTAACTAAGTAGATAAGTAGACAAATAAATATTACGGCACCACACCATAACACCAGATGCTAAGGTCCACAGGAGGTGGGGCTGCCTGAAAAAAAGAGGTACTAGCAGGCAAGAATTGAAGGCGTAGGGCGTAGAGAGATTAAGCGCGGTGTTGGAAAACCAGTTCAGTGATCAAAACCCGCATGAAGCTTGAATATATAGCCAGTATCTAAGCCCCCATCAAGTGCTCGCGGTTGAAGAGCGGGCTGGGCGCGCTGGTTTTGGAACTTAAAAGATGTTTTGCAATCGGACGCTTGCAAGTGGAACGGTTGTCCAAATCATGGCTGAACAGTTGGGAAGCATGGGTGGGCACGCATGGGAACTTTGCAAGGCCACTGGGCACCTCTGCACCGCTTTCCCCTCCAGAAGATGAGCCAAGCTTTGTGGTACCTGCTCAACAGCCGGCGCGAGATGCCATTTGCACCATTCCTGCCAAAGCTGAGGAGGAGCTGAAAGATTATTCCCGAAGCAGAACCGATGATGGTACCGGAAAGCAATAAATTGAGTTCCTGGGGCTGCGCTTGCTCCTTCATCCTGAAATGGGTTCCAAAGGATGGAAGGTCGAAGTAGAAAGTGTCCTGCCTCAAGCCATTCAGTTTTGGGACCATCACAAAGGTATTCGCCGAGGTGATCTATTGACTTCATTGGATGGAAGGGATGTGGCTAATTTGGATGGTGCAGTGTTAGAGAAGTTCTTGTTTGCCAACCGGTCAGCAAAAGGATTAAGACAACTGGTTTTCAAGCGTTCACCTTTGAACCATCTTCGCTGGATAAGGGAAGGTCCGGTTGCGGGCCCATGGGAGCACGCAGAGCCAAAGGTGCTAAGCTCACTGCAGCGATTAGCGGAAGACTTGCGGGCAGAAGAAGAAAGGCGGCGTGTGATGGAGCAACAGACCCTGCTTGCACAAGAACTAGCTGCGAGACTGGCACTTTCTCAAGAAAGCGAGCGTGAATATGTGAAAGCAGAGGCAGAGCTCTACGCAGCCAAGAATCTTCGAGAGGAAAAAGAGGACCGTATAGAAGCCCTGGTGGAAAAGATGGCTTGGAGTAGTGAGGAGACTGCTTTGGAGAAGCTGGCCCATGAAAATGAAATTCATTTGGCAGAAATGAAGGCTGAAGCGCACACGTGGAAGCGCAAACAAGATTCCGGTCTCCAGGCCCGGGATCCACCAGGGGGCATGAAGCAGCCAGAGAGATGTGGCGAAAATATCCTGCTCGTGCTGGACTAGACCTCCGATTGTACGCCTTTTTATTAACCATGTTTTTCACAATAATTCACAATTCAGTAATTCACATCTAGATAATTCTAGCTAGATCATGCTACATCCAGATACGCATTCCCCAGTCTGCTGTGGTCAAATCTATCTACCCAGTGCAGGACTTCTTGGCCAAAACGGCGAAGGAATTGGAGGCCATGGAAGAGCAGGTGCCTCTTGAGCTTGTTCTGTGGTTCTGGCATTCATTGACCTTATCTTCAAGAACTATCTGGATTCCACTGATTCCACTTTTGGTATTTACCACACCAGATTGTGCAATACTGTGTAATCTCGCTAGCATTCACCAGGAGCGTCAGCTTCTAAGCACAAAGCACTCGCTGGAGGCAAAGTCTGCTTCTTGACAAGTTGCAACACTTTGAATATGCGGGAATTAATTTGGTTTGCCAGTTTGCCCCCCCACACACACACACACTGCATGTTTAAATAAGAAAATCATGAGAACGTTGAGGTAGTCATCGCCTGGAATTCCTAGGTAAGGATGGTAAGGCAACCTGTCAGGAAAGGTCAAAGGAAATGTGTTACGTAGAGTTGGGGTCCTCGGCTTAGCCCCTTGCCATATCGAGTGAAAAAGAAATACATCGAAACTTGCAGGTACGCTGGGTTGATCAGACCCAGTATCCCATGATTGTGGTTGCTTCGTTGAGTGCGGTCCCACAATCATGCCGCACTCCCCTGCATCTAGACAATTAATGAACTGCATGTGACTAGCAGTGTACACACACACACAGCCCCTCCTCAACCAGAGGGGCAACCCGAAAAAGTTAGGCACTGTTTTCTAGCGGCACCACTGCATCAAGTGATCTACGGAACGACACTGAAACAGCTGTCGGAGAAAACTCTTTAAATCTTGGGAATTCTTGGCTGCAAACAGATCAGGAAGTCGAGAATACATCAAGCCTAACAAATCTTGGGTTTGGGCAATCTGTAATTCTTGCGGGAATACGCAACTACGAATAAGTCGCAATCGAGCTCGAGACGTGCTGGCACTCCGCACCGAACGTAGTGGTTTCACCCAGGGCAAAAGCATCCACATTGAAACCAAGTGCCTCCTGTCCTTCTACCACTTCAAACAAAAACGGAGAAGAATAATTTCCAGAAAACGCGTACATGTGTTTGGCATTGACTATGTTGAGAAATCAGTAGAATGCGATTGTCCACATGTCGATAATGCAACGAACGATCCCAAGTCCCAAGTGAAGGGTGAAAAAGAGAGATGATAGTTCCGTTCACGTTTTAAAGCCACGGCTGAACAAAGTACAGGTGCAAACTGAGATCCCATACTGGTTCCCCGACATTGTCGAAAAACTTGGCTCCCGACCGTAAAATAGGAATTACCCAGCAAGTATTGAACAATAGCAGGAATGTGTCTCAATGTAACAGAAAAATATTGTTTTGATTTGTCTCTCCAACGACCTTGAAACACTCTGAGATAACGTTCCAACTTGTGAATGTGAGCTTGCAGGACAGTGTCTAAACCTTGTTCGGTTTTCTGTGCATACGTGTACACGACATACTCAATGGCATCAAAAATTCTGGAATGTTGTACAGTACTTGATTATAAAAACCAGCAATGTCTGTTTGATGCAAGCAATACGCAGACTCCGCGAAGGACTCCACAGTAAACAGTCGACGAATCCCTTCAATAACAGCTCGTACATCCGGAAATTCCAAAATGGACCTAAAGACAGTGTTCAAAATTTCGATCAGACGAGTAGAAATCGCACTGCCCAGTTTCCTAGCCCACGCTGTTGAATAATCCACAATTGGTCGAGCTTTTGCAAATTCACGGGTAGGTTTAGGCAAAATATACCCTTTGCTCAATGTCGACTTGCGAAAATCTAATCCCCAGGAGTAAGTTTGTTGAATCCACTGAGGCACTTGCAGCTCTAAATTGCGCAGAACTTGTTGTGCTGGTTGAGATACCCTCTTCATACGCATTGAGAACACGAGATTTGTTTGCAGCAATCTGTGAACGAAGACGCAGCATCTGTTGATACAAAAAGAGCAAATCAATTTTCCGAAACACATCAAGATGGCCAGCCAACAAATCAGAAGAAAAATGTGCCACTGGTCTGGAAACCCACAAATGAAGCCCATGTCGAAGTAACTGAGGATGAAGCATTTCCGATACCTCCACCATAGTTGAAATTTGATGAACACTGGCATGTCTGCAAAAGCAAATCACAGCGTAATGACTACGGTCAGGGTCAATCAAACGTGATGAAATGTCAGACCAGCAATTGTCACCTGAGGTATTATGATGTAGAAAAAGGCCAGTTGTTGGAATCTGAAGAGTTACTGGAGGTCAAAACTGGTGGTGCAGCCGAAGTCGACTTTCCGGCCAAAGGTTCCACACGAGGACGTTTACGAGCTCGAAGAAGTGAAGTATCACCCAAAGGTTGAGACCAATGCTGGGAGTCCCGCACATCCTCTGGTTGGTGATCTGGAAGAACCCGAGTGCCAGACAAATATGATAAATACTGAGGCTGCGACAGTTGTAGTCAACGAGTAAAACATTCTAAGGACTTCGCCTTATGGCTGCTTCTTCCTTGTGGGTACTTCGCCCATTGGGCTACTTCGCCATATGGCTGCCAAACGGTCATGAAGTACTCGTAGTGTCAACCTAAACGCTGCGCGTCAATACTTCCTTGCACTCGTACGGCTTCGGGATATTGGCGATATCCCTCTCTAATCACGGGAAAATGCCCGGCCATCACTTTCATCTACGCCGAAACGTAGAGACGGTACAACCAAGTGATGTTAAGTACCCAAAACACACTGCATGTTTAAATAAGAAAATCATGAGAACGTTGAGGTAGTCATCGCCTGGAATTCCTAGGTAAGGATGGTAAGGCAACCTGTCAGGAAAGGTCAAAGGAAATGTGTTACGTAGAGTTGGGGTCCTCGGCTTAGCCCCTTGCCATATCGAGTGAAAAAGAAATACATCGAAACTTGCAGGTACGCTGGGTTGATCAGACCCAGTATCCCATGATTGTGGTAGCTTCGTTGAGTGCGGTCCCACAATCATGCCGCACTCCCCTGCATCTAGACAATTAATGAACTGCATGTGACTAGCAGTGTGCACACACATGCAGCCCCTCAACCAGAGGAGCAACCCGAAAAAGTTAGGCACTGTTTTCTAGCGGCACCACTGCATCAAGTGATCTACGGAACGACACTGAAACAGCCGTCGGAGAAAACTCTTTAAATCTTGGGAATTCTTGGCTGTAAACAGATCAGGAAGTCGAGAATACATCAAGCCTAACAAATCTTGGGTTTGGGCAATCTGTAATTCTCGCGGGAATACGCGGCTACGAATAAGTCACAATCGAGCAAATAAACCACTCAAAGGAGCTCGAGACGTGCTGGCACTCCGCATCGAACGTAGTGTTTTCACCCAGGGCAAAAGCATCCACATTGAAACCAAGTGCCTCCTGTCCTTCTACCACTTCCAACAAAATAGGAGAAGAATAAAATTGTAAATTCCAGAAAACGCGTACATGTGTTTGGCATTGACTATGTTGAGAAATCAGTAGAATGCGATTGTCCACATATCGATGATGCAACGAACGATCCCAAGTGAAGGGTGAAAAAGAAAGATGATAGTTCCATTCACGTTTTAAAGCCACGGCTGAACAAAGTACAGGTGCAAACTGAGATCCCATACTGGCTCCCCGACATTGTCGAAAAACTTGGCTCCCGACCCTAAAATAGGAATTACCCAGCAAGTATTGAACAATAGCAGGAATGTGTCTCAATGTAACAGAAAAATATTGTTTTGATTTCTCTCTCCAACGACCTTGAAACACTCTGAGATAACGTTCCAACTTGTGAATGTGAGCCTGCAGGACAGCGTCTAAACCTTGTTCGGTTTTCTGTGCATACGTGTACACGACATACTCAATGGCATCAAAATTCTGGAATGTTGTACTTGATTATAAAGACCAGCAATGATGTCTGTTTGAGTAAACAATCAGCGAATCCCTTCAATAACAGCTCGTACATCCGGAAATTCCAAAATGGACCGAAAGACAGTGTGCAAAATTTCGATCAGGAGAGTAGAAATCGCACTGCCCAATTTCCTAGCCCATGCTGTTGAATAATCCGCAATTGAATCCACTGAGGCACTTGCAGCTCTAAATTGCGCAGAACTTGTTGTGCTGGTTGAGAGCAGCGGAGAAATACATCTTCATCAAGAAATATTTTGGACACCAGAGTTCAAAATTCTCAACCAAAGCCGAAATTGCTGAGTGCTGAACCAAGTTCTCAGTCAACATAACCTCTTCATACGCATTGAGAACACGAGATTTGTTTGCAGCAATCTTTGAACGAAGACGCAGCATCTGTTGATACAAAAAGAGCAAATCAATTTTCCGAAACACATCAATGAGATGGTCAGCCAACAAATCAGAAGAAAAATGTGCCACTGGTCTGGAAACCCACAAATGAACCCATGTCGAAGTAAGTGAGGATGAAGCATTTCCGATACTTCCACCATAGTTGAAATTTGATGAACACTGGCTTGCCTGCCAAAGCAAATCACAGCGTAATGACTACGGTCAGGGTCAATCAAACGTGATGAAATGTCAGACCAGCAATTGTCACCTGAGGTATTATGATGTAGAAAAAGGCCAGTTGTTGGAATCTGAGAAGTTATTGAGGTCAAAACTGGTGGTGCAGCCGAAGTTGACTTTCCGGCCAAAGGTTCCACACGAGGACGTTTACGAGCTCGAAGAAGTGAAGTATCACCCAAAGGTTCAGACCAATGCTGGGAGTCCCGCACATCCTCTGGTTGGTGATCTGGAAGAACCCGAGTGCCAGACAAAACTTCCGAAGGTTGTTCAAGAGCGGTAAGGGATGGCATAGAAGAGGTCAGCAATTGAGACACCATCTGATTGTTCTGAATAATGAAGGGGAAAATAGTCTGTTGCATCATCATCATCTGGAAATTTTGAATTTGTTGTTTCTGAATCAGCTGTGACTGCACATCAATCAATTGGCGCAACATCAAATCTTGGCTACGCGAACTATGAGATAAGTCTACAATTCAACATGACCAATTGGAAATTAAGATATATAAATACTGAGGCTGCGACAGTTGTAGTCAATGAGTAAAACATTCTAAGGACTTCGGCTGCTTCTCCCTTGTGGATACTTCGCCCATTGGGCTACTTCGCCATATGGCTGCCAAATTGTCATGAAGTACTGGTAGTGTCGACCTAAACACTGCGCGTCAATACTTCCTGGCACTCGTAGTGCAAACGGCTTCGGGATATTGGCGATATCCCTCTCTAGTCACGGGAAAATGCCCGGCCATCACTTTCATCTACGCCGAAACGTAGAGACGGTACAACCAAGTGAGGTTAAGTACCCAAAACACACTGCATGTTTAAATAAGAAAATCATGAGAACGTTGAGGTAGTCATCGCCTGGAATTCCTAGGTAAGGCAACCTGTCAGGAAAGGTGTCAAAGGAAATGTGTTACGTAGAGTTGGGGTCCTCGGCTTAGCCTCTTGCCATATCGAGTGAAAAGAAATACATCGAAACTTGCAGGTACGCTGGTTTGATCAGACCCAGTATCCCATGATTGTGGTAGCTTCGTTGAGTGCGGTCCCACAATCATGCCGCACTCCCCTGCATCTAGACAATTAATGAACTGCATGTGACTAGCAGTGTACACACACACATATTTATATCCGCAAGTTCTCGAGCAACAGGCCCTCAAGCCTCAAGCATGTCAGGAGGTATTTCCACTTTGATGCAGGACAAATTCACAACGGGACTTTGGACTGCGTTCGTTTGACCGAACCTCACTCCATTCGTTTGCCCCTGCTTGATTCATATTTGATAGGCAAAAGTGGATGCTCAACGCCAAGCCCTGGACTCCACAAAGTCAAGAGTTGCAAAAACTGCGGAGGCGCTGAGAATCTGAGCAATTCGACTTGCAAGATCAGACCAGTGACTTAGAGACCAGCACTGGCAACATTCGACACCATATAGCAACCGAAACTATGCATATCCAAGTCAGATGAGTGAGTACGAACCTTGAGGAATTTGATGGGAAGTGGTGTTGCAAATTGCACACTATTGCAGAGTTTTATTTCCCTTGAACGCCGTTGCAGGTTGTTGACACCATGCGGCAACGTTGCAGATCTGCAGAGATGCGCTTGGAGGCACCGGCAACACTTTGGCAGCCCGAGTTGCAAATACAACAGCGGAAAATGGTGTGACTCTGGAACTGACACCAACCACATGCAACCACCGTCAGCCACCAAGTAGTATCAACTAGTTGAGTTACTGATGTTATGGCTTTGATCTCATTTGCAGACAGTTGATCTCATTTGCAGCAGTACAAGCAGTCGCTTGTTTGGAACTTGCCAAGCCACCAAGTGCACCAAGCTGTGGGATCCGAGCCTTGGAAGGATGTGGAGGATGAGGCAGCACAGGCCCGTCGTGAAGAGCAGGCCCTCCCGAACCGCAACAACCGATAAAACTTGCACCTCAAAAGAACCTGCCTGAATCTACAACTCAATAGATTTCAAGAGATTTCATATGATTTCACGTTTGGCATCCCACATTTTCACAAAATAAGCCTCGCAAGCTGGAGTGTGGCAAAATGTTTGGGCCCTTTAGAGCAGGTTCTGGAGGCCAACTTGAAAGCAGAGGAAAGGTCAGCTGCTGCCTTGGGCCAAGAGAATTCCAAGCTGCAGGAGCTCACCGAACTGCTAAGGGTAGCAGCTCAGGTGGAACTCTGACCACATCAAACTTGCCATGACAGGAACAGCTGCGCGTCTTTAAACTGAAGTCCTCAAAGGCTATGGCTGAGATCGATGAGGACTTGGAATAGCCTGCCGGCGGACTTTGAGCAGAGAGAGATTAAGAAGATCTTAAATAAGAAAGAGGACGGTAGACAGCTTCATGACTTCATGACACTTCTCTTTGCCAGCTAAGCATTTGAAATTTGTGAGGAAGAAGGGCAAGCTGCCTGGTTGAAGGCGCAGGTGCTGGAACGGCAGCAAGGTCAGCAGCAAATGTCACAGGAGAACCCATGTGTAGTGGATGTGAATGTGCAGATGTTGGCCCATCTTGGCCCCAGTGACTTTAGAACAGATTGGGTCCGACCCGTTCAAACTAAAGGAATTGTGCAGTGGTGCAGGCACTCTAGCAAGAGGTAGCGGGGGAGAGCTGCAACATGCGTTGGCTTGAGCGGTTCTTTTTTCCGTGTCTCCATATGGCTCAACCTATTTTAATCCTCGTGCGAAGACGCAGGAAATGCGGCATTGGCACGAATCCGAAGAGTACCAATGGGAAATGACTCAGGGGCAGCTCGATTTTGATGAGAAGAACATGAGTCCGGAACCTGGTAAATCCGAGTGAGAACTTATAGCACCCCCAGATAGAAAAGTTGGAAATCTGGAAGTTTTGGGCAAAACATTATATATATATGTATAGATATTATATATATATAGCATTCTGGAAATACCTTCCTACTAGTATCTGTTTGGGGGTTGCTATGAATGAGCGGTTGTCGCGAAATTGTGGCAGTGCTTGCCGGCCTGCCGCTTCGGTGCTGCGGGCACGGTTGAGGTCGCCAGCTTGATTTGTTGCGAAACGAGGAGATGAGCCAACGTCAGCGACTGCGCGACCAGGAGATGAGGGACAAAGGACAAATCATCAGGAGACATATTTGAAAATATATCTAATTAAAATCAAAGACAGTTTCGTTCGCAAGCTTCCGAGATACGGATGAATGTCCATGGTGAGTCTTCACGTCAGAATGTTAATCATAGAGGAGGCAACAGCAGTTGGCAAGTGGAAACAGTAGATTAAATCGCAGTAACAATCCAGGAGCGCGTGCGCTTGCGTTTGACACAGTGTAGGCGCACAATGGCGCACGAATCATTGTGTTTTTTCTTGTATGGTGGCCCCAGGGGTCCCGAGTGGGAGGGTCTGGGTTTCCGCGGGTGCAGGCCTCGATCTGAAAAAGCCGTCGATAAAATGTGCAAGAGACTGAAGCGAGAGCTCAGTTGCGCAAAAAATGTTGGAAGACACACATTTGAACCACTTTTGGAAGATGAGGTCGGAAAAAATGTGCCCGAGACAACCCGAGACTGAGCTTGATTTTCTTCAAAAATGCGACCATATCGCCAATTACCAGGTGCCCAGGCCAGCGCCAGATTTGTGCCCGGGCAATTTCAGGTCCGAAATGGTGTCGATTTGTTGCTGCTCCCGAGCAGGCGACTCTTGTGCCATGCGGGGCTGCAGCTGGTGGCTTACAGCGGGATTTATATATAGTCGCATGGTTTGGAACATATCAAGTTCCTCAGTTTTCATCAATAATGCTCTTTCGAAAAGTGAAGTCATTTAAAGAGAAATTGAAGAACATTGCAGAAAACCGATGAACATTGAGGAAGATTGAAGAACCGTGATGAAAATTGCAGCACAGCAAATTAAGGATAATTGAAAAATGGTGAAACATGAATAGAAAACAATGGTGAAAAAAGATAGCGAACAGACACAAAACAGTTTGAACAGTTTCAGCCAAAAGGCACATGACAACATTCAATAAAACAGTGCAGTGTAATACATAAATTATTTTAATATATTTTAATAGTTACACTGTTTTTTGACATTCATGGTCGTAACTATATTTGGTTGGGCATTGCTGTTGTTTAGTCACCATATTAAATTGGACGTTTTGATTTGTAGTCTGTTTGCACTTGAGTTCAGTGAATGATTTTGCAAATACAGTGGTTTGTGCGTGAGTTACTTAGTACATTTGACGCCATGCAATGCTGATTTATTTGTGTACTTATTGCGTAATACAGCGCATCGTCTTTCTAAAAAAAGAGAAGTCTTGACTCTTGACTTTGGGAGCGGGTAGTTCAACGAAGAAGTAGCTGATTGATGCCGACTGAGTCTTTGAGCCATTGAGACATGCAGTCATCAGTTCACCCAATCATTGAGTAATGTCATGTTCATGTATGTTTCCATTATCCTGTCATTTTATGTTCATTTCCATTGGCACTTTTCTACTTCATTCCATTGAATTTTCGTTTCATTTCATTTCCTCGCCTTTCATTTTCATTTCATTTTGTTTCATGCTCATTTAATTTTCATTTTTTTGCGCTTCGCTTGTCGGTGCATTTCATTTCATCGCATTGTCATTTTATTTCGTTTCACTTCGCTTCATGTCATTGCATGTCAATTAATTCTTCATTCCGTTCGTTATCTCATTGAATTTCAGCTCAGCTAATTTCTTTTTGTTTTCATGTTCATGTTCATGTCCTTGTTTTATTGTCCCTTTTGCATGTATGATCATGTATGTATATTTATGTAATTTCATTCAATGTTATTCGTCTATGTCGTTCATTCATTCATGTTGCTGATGCTTTCATTCATGCATTCATTCGTTCTTGTGTTTATTCACTCACTCATTCACTCACCCTCCCACTCACTCATCGTTCATTCACTCATTTTTTGATTCGTTCATTCTTATATTCTTCCATTCATTCACTCATTCACCCACTCACTCATTCCTTTAATTTGTTCACTAGTTTGCCATTCGTCCATTCTTTCAGTACGTTTTGTTTCGTTTCATTTCGTTTTCATATCATGTCATACCGGCTTCATTTCCATTTAACTTCATGATACTTCATGTAATTTCCATTTAGTTTCGTTTCAGTTCACTCAGCTTCATGTCTTTCATTACGTCTTATCTTGGTTTCGCTCTATTTCAGTCTTATTTCACGCCAGTTTGTTTCATTTCATTTCATTTCATTTCATTTTATCTCATTTCGTTGCTGTAAATGTATTTCATGTTATTTCGTTTCATTTTGTTTTATCCGTTCACTGATTCATTCATTCGTGCATTGATTTTTTCATGTCATTGCTTTTATTATTTGCAGTCATTCCATTGGCATCTCAAAAGACGTTTGCGTATTGGTGCCCCTCACCGCCTCAATATCCTCAATCTTTCATTGTTTCTGAATTGCGTAAACATTCCTACGGGCCAGCGATTTGTTACAGTCAGTAGTCATCGCTCTTTTTCGAAACTTCCGCCTCGGCACAGCCGGGCACTAATGATAAACAAAGCGCTTGAAATTTTGGAGCCGCCTTGTGTCACTACCAAGAGTTCGATGCGCGTCATGTCCTTATTGTATCCTGTTAGCTGCGCCGCTTTTGGGCCACCGTTCAGCAGTTCGAGTGGAAACCTGGCATATTTTCTGAACGCCTGAGCGATCAACTGATTTTCCAAGCATGGTAGATATGCGTAAAATATTTGTCAAATCACGACCAATCATGCACATATTCAGCAGATTTTAGCAGTGCCTTGGGTTTTTATGGGTTTTTAATGGTTTTTATGTTTTTTGAGGAGCAAGAAATTGAAGCAGAGAAGAGGGCCCTGGCGCTGGACGTGCAGCAGCAGCAACAGCAGCTGATGCTTCACCAGGCACCTTTACAATTAACGCTGCCCCCCTGATGCAGCAATGATCCTACAATTCAACTATGCACTTCAACCGTGCTGGCATGTGTTTTATGTAATCCTATACTGGTAGCCGGCAAAACTATTGGAAAACCAAAAATAAAATGGATTGGATTTGGGGTATTCGAATTAGAATTGAAAACTAAAACCCTCACAGCCGAATACAGCCAACAGGGGGCACCCACTTACGGACATTTGGTTTTAGGCTAGAACTTGTTCCCGAACGCTCCTGTGAAGGGTTCCTCCCAAAGAGCGGCTGCCAATCATCATCTCCATTTTTCCCCACCTGCCAGGTGAGGGTTGTTAGATTTTATGTCAGTTGCTTGCTCCTCCTCCTCCTCCTCCTTCTCCTCCTCCTCTCCTCGTCTCCTCTCCTCGTCTCCTCTCCTCGTCTCCTCTCCTCCTGCTCCTCTCCTCCTGCTCCCTGCCGGACCTCAACCACGACCATCCACGCCCAGTGTGCCCTGCCGGACCTCAACCACGACTCTCGACGCCCAGTGTTCCCTGCCGGACCTCAACCACGAGCGCCAGTGTTCCCTGCCGGACCTCAACCACGACCATCCCTGCCGGACCTCAACCACGACCATCCACGCCCAGTGTCCCTGCCGGACCTCAACCACGATCCGACGCCCAGTGTTCCCTGCCGGACCTCAACCGCGAGTATCCACGCCAAGTGTTCCCTGCCGGACCTCATGTAGGAAGATATGGGACAAAGAATGTGCAGAAGAAAGTTAGAAAGAATGTCAGACAAGTATGTTATATATTACTTGCAAACTAGATATGCCAGAAGATATGCCAGAAGATGTGTCAGATAGAATGCCAGATAGAATGCCACAAGGTATGCCAAATAGAATGCCAGATAAAATGTCAGATAGAATGCCACAAAATATGCCAGATAGAATCCCAGAAGATTTGCCAGATAATATGCCAGAAGATATGCCAGATAGAATGCCAGATAGAATAGATATGCCAGATAGAATGCCAGATAGAATGCCAGAAGATATGTCAGATAGAATGCCAGATAGAATGCCAGAAGATTTGCCAGATAGAATGCCAGATAGAATGCCAGAAGATATGCCAGATGCCAGAAGATATGCCAGATAGAATCAGAAGATTTGCCAGATAGAATGCCAGAAGATATGTCAGATAGAATGCCAGAAGAACATATGCCAGATAGAATGCCAGAAGATTTGCCAGATAGAATGCCAGAAGATATGCCAGAACATATGCCAGATATGCCAGATAGAATGTCAGAAGATATGTCAGATAGAATGCCAGAAGATTTGCCAGTAAGAAAGTGTATAAATGTCATGGTGGGGATCACACGAAGTAAAGTAATTATTGTCACCATCATGTTTTTCTTTTGCTCCTCCATCATCTTCATTTTCTGCTTCTAAAAACCTTCGTGTGTAAAAGCGCAGCTGCGTAAGTCCGGTGTGTCAAGACTTTCTATGTATCAAAGTCTTATTTGCGTAACAACGCCTGTGTGTAAACGCATTTGTGTATAAAAGCACCTGAGACCTGAGTGTAAAAGCGGCATCTGTGTGTCAGAGCTTCATGCAAACAGTTTTCATAAGTTTTCTCTGTGTAAAAACATCTCTGTGCAAAGTTTCGGTGTGTCAAAACATCTGTGTGTACAAACATGTGTGTAAAAACCTTTGCGTTGACTCGTAGACAAAATTTCTTGTAGACGTGTTTGATGTAAAGAATTGTAAAGAGTTTTTTTGGTAAACCTTTTATGCGTGAATTCTTTTGAATATCAGCATCATCATCCTCATCATCAACAACAGTTCAACAACAACACCATCATCTCCATCATTATCATCACCAACATCATGCCATTGCTTTCTGTCATAGATAATGGCCTCCTGGTTTGCTTTAGGGCCACGCAGTCGTCTAGTTTTTGTATGTTGTCCCGTTCAATTGTTTCAGCGAACTCCAAAACAAACGAATTGACTGTGGGAACCTGTGGGAAGGATAGAGAGAGAGAGAGAAGAGAGAGAGAGAGAGAGAGAGAGAAGAGAGAGAGAGAGAGAGACGGTGGGAAGGTTTCTGAAGTTTTTTTTTGCTTGCGTTTTCACGTCAGGTTTGACCCTGACGCAGTACAGTTTGCGTTGAATTTGATGCACTGATTGCGGACATGTGCAGCACAAAGTGCATCTTGGAGCCTCAGTAACATCCATACACCGCGACTGCGGCTACTGCTGATGCTGCCGCTTATTGCTAATGCTGCCAATACATTGAAAACAGGGTTTGTGTTCGTTGCCCCGTGTTGTTTGTAATGATTGTGGAGGCCAACTTGAAAGCAGAGGAAAGGTCAGCTGCTGCCTTGGGCCAAGAGAATTCCAAGCTGCAGGAGCTCACCGAACTGCTAAGGGTAGCAGCTCAGGTGGAACTCTGACCACATCAAATTTGCCATGACAGGAACAGCTGCGCGTCTTTAAACTGAAGTCCTCAAAGGCTATGGCTGAGATCGATGAGGACTTGGAATAGCCTGCCGGCGGACTTTGAGCAGAGAGAGATTAAGAAGATCTTAAATAAGAAAGAGGACGGTAGACAGCTTCATGACTTCATGACACTTCTCTTTGCCAGCTAAGCATTTGAAATTTGTGAGGAAGAAGGGCAAGCTGCTCGGTTGAAAGCACAGGTGCTGGAACGGCAGCAAGGTCAGCAGCAAATGTCACAGGAGAACCCATGTGTAGTGGATGTGAATGTGCAGATGTTGGCCCATCTTGGCCCCAGTGACTTTAGAACAGATTGGGTCCGACCCGTTCAAACTAAAGGAATTGTGCAGTGGTGCAGGCACTCTAGCAAGAGGTAGCGGGGGAGAGCTGCAACATGCGTTGGCTTGAGCGGTTCTTTTTTCCGTGTCTCCATATGGCTCAACCTTTTTTAATCCTCGTGCTAAGACGCAGGAAATGCGGCATTGGTACGAATCCGAAGAGTACCAATTGGAAATGACTCAGCGACAGCTCGATTTTGATGAGAAGAACATGAGCCTGGAACCTGGTAAATCCGAGTGAGAACTTGGTGCTTGCCGGTTCTGTGACACGGACAATCACGGGCACAGTTGAGGTCGCCAAATTGAATCGTGGCGAAACCTGGAGATGAGCCAACGTCAGCGACTGCGCGACGAGGAGCCGGGACAAAGGACACATCCCCCAAGAGAAATTCAAAGTATTGTGCATTATTTTGTTTAACTATTCTCGATCATTTTGGAGCCGCTTGTTGTCATTACCTAGAGTTCTGTGTGCCTGCGACTTTTGGGACACCATGAAGCAGTTCTAGTAGAAACTTGGAACATCTTCTGAACGCCTGAGCGATCAACTGATTTTCCAAGCGTGGTAGATGTGTGTAAAACAGTTTAAAATCACTATCAATCAAGCACATATTCAGCAGTCCCTTGGGCCTTCTGAGGAGCAAGAAATGGAAGCAGAGAAGAGGGCCCTGGCGCTGAATGTGCAGCAGCAGCAATTGCAGCTGATGCTTCATCAGGCACCTTTACAATTAACGCTTCAGCAATGATTCTACGATTCAGCTGTGCCCATCGATAGTGCTGAGATAATATATTAATATTATATATATATTATATTGTATGGATTTATATGGATTTATATGGTTAATTTACAGTACTAAATGTATAGTTATAATCTAGTCCGAAATAATACTATCTATCCTTAATGTTTGGAAAGCCAAAAGTAGTATGGAGTGTAATTAGCTCACTCCTTGGCCCAGTTTTCCTTCTTTTTGGCCTTGGTGGTGTCGACGGTCTTTTGCATGAGCGGGTCCTCCGACCAGCCTGTGCTTCCGTTTTGCTGACTTTCCATTTCTATCCTTCGGTTGCTGACCGTCACCGGATTTTCCTGCCAATCGGCAGCCTGCCGGTGGGCGGTCAGCTCCGGGCGTGACTCGCTGTGGCGTCAATTTTCCGTCCACCTGGGCCTCTGCACCGTGCCCGCGTCAGCCCACAGCGGCTGGAGTGGGCTTGAGATATTCCAATTTGCGTTGAACCTTCACAGCCGATAGGGGGCCACCCACTTACCGATACTTTGGTCGTTTTTAAGTTTACTTTTAGATGTCTGTAGTCGTGTTCAATGTTTCAGCGAGCTGATGCGAGCTGAAAATCAAATTAAAGGACCGGATAACCCCACAAGTCAACTTCATCCAATAATCAGAAAAAGTGGTTGAAGTGGCATGGAGAAAGAAGAAAGGACAAAGGAGATGGTGGAGGGTCGACCATTTTAAGAGTTGTATGTGAAGAGTTGTGTGTGTGTGTGTGAAAGGTTGTGAGTGAAAGAGTTGTGTGTGTGTGTGAAAGATTGTGAGTGAAAGAGTTGTGTGTGAAAGATTGTCTGTGACAAAGTTGTGTGTGTGTGAAAGAGTCGTGTATGACAAAGTTGTTTGTGACAAAGCTGTGTGTCAAAGTTGTGTGTGTGCAAGATTGTGTGTGTGACAAAGTTGTGTGTGAAAGATTGTTTGTGGCAAAGTTGCTTACAGTTGGGTGTGAAAGAGTTGTGTGTGAGAAAGTTGCGTGTGTGTGAAAGAGTCGTGTGTGACAAAGTTGTGTGTGTGTGTGACAAAGCTGTGTGTGACAAAGATGTGTGTGAGAGAGAAGTTGCATGTGAGAGAGATGTGTGTGAAAATTGGGTATGACATGGTGGGCCAATGTCGTATTTGAGAGAGATGCACTCACTTGCGACGTGGATGTCACCAAGTGCCACGCCTGCCACGCAAAACGTAGGTGGATGTCGCTAAGTGCCACACCTGCCACGCAAAGTGAAGGTGGATGTCGCCAAGTGCCACGCCAGCCACGCAGAATGCACGTCGATGTCGCCAAGTGCCACGCCATGCCACGCCTTCCACGCAAAGTGACGGTCGATGTCGCCAAGTGCCACGCCTGCCACGCAAACAGCCGCAGCGCCCACGGCGTCAACCGGGAACCAAGCGCGCCACCAGAGCCAGTCCAGTGCCATAAGTGCCACGCCTGGCACGGAAGGTGAACGTCCATGTCGAACGTCCATGTCGCCAAGCGCCACGCCTGCCACGCAAAGTGAAGGTCGATGTCGCCAAGTGCTACGCCTGCCACGCAAGCAGCCGCGGTGCCAACGGCGTCAACTGGGAATGCCATAAGTGCCTCGCGTGCCACGCGTGCCACGCGTGCCACGCAAAGTGCATGTCCATGTCACCAAGTGCCACACGTGCCACGCAAAGTGAGGGTCGATGTCGGCAAGCGCCACGCGCCAGCCCAGTGCCATAAGTGCCACGCCTGCCACGCAGAATGCGCGTCCATATCACCAAGCGCCACGCCTGCCACGCAAACAGCCGCGGCGCCCACGGCGTCAACTGGGAACCAAGCGCGCCACCAGAGCCAGCCCAGTGCCATAAGTGCCACGCCTGCCACGCAGAATGCACGTCCATGTCACCAAGCGCCACGCCTGCCACGCAGAATGCACGTCCATGTCACCAAGTGCCACGCCTGCCACGCAGAATGCACGTCCATGTCACCAAGTGCCACGCCTGCCACGCAACGATCCATGTCGCCAAGTGTCACGCCTTGTGTTTGACAAGTTGTGTGTGTGTGCGAGTAAGTGGTGTGTGAGCTAGTTGTGTGTGTGTGAGCAAGTTGTGTGTGGAGAAGTTATGTGTGAGTAAGTTGTGTGGTGACAAGTTGTGTGGACAAGTTGTGTGTGGACAAGTTGTGTGTGTGAGTAAGTTGTGTCTGAGCAAGTTGTGTGGTGACAAGTTGTCCTTGTGGACAAATTGTGTGTGTGTGAGAGTAAGTGGTGTGTGAGCAAGTTGTGTGTGGAGAATGTGTGCGTGTGAGCAAGTTGTATGTGGAGAAGTTATGTGTGAGTAAGTTGTGTGGTGACAAGTTGTGTGTGAGTAAGTTGTGTGGTGACAAGTTGTGTGTGAGTAAGTTGTTTGTGAGCAAGTTGTGTGGTGACAAGTTGTGTGTGGAGAAGTTGTGTGGGAGTAAGTTGTGTGTGGACAAGTTGTGTGGGAGTAAGTTGTGTGGTGACAAGTTGTGTGTGGAGAATGTGTGTGTGTGAGCAAGTTGTATGTGGAGAAGTTATGTGTAAGTAAGTTGTGTGTGTGAGCAAGTTGTGTGTAGTTGTGTGTGAGCAAGTTGTGTGTGGGCAGGCGGCGGGCGGCGGGAGGAGGCAGGCGGGAGGAGGCAGGCGGGAGGAGGCAGGCAGGAGCGCACAACCAAAAACAAGAACCCCACACAAAGATGTGGGGAACAAGTGAACAAGTCAGTTTGCTTCTTGGGGTGGTGTATTGTGCTCCTGTGGAATTGACTGGGGGAAGGATTTGGGGTTTTCCTGTGCTTGTATCTCCAGGTCGGGTTTGATCCTGACGCAAAACTGTTTGTGTTTGTCTTCAGTTTGTAGGTGCCATCTACTGATTGCGGACATGTGCAACCAATTCACAGATACCCCAGCCGATGCCCAACCGATACTCCAAAATTGATCAAAATTGCATCTTGGAGCCTCCACAGCACCTCTAGCTGTTGCTAATGCTTCTTGCTGCTGCTGCCGCCGCCGCTGCCGCCACTGCTGCTACTGTTAATGCTGCAACTTCTGACATCTTCAGACAATACTAGTATAATACTTTGGGAAAACATGGGAAAACAAGGTTTGTCTTGGTTGCTGTGTGTTGCTTGCCCTTGAGTGTAGCAGACGGACTGTTGTTCCTTCCGGCCCTTGCGGAGGAGACCGCGGAGCATTGGAAACTTGAGCAGCATGCCCTTTTGAAGGGCCAGGAAATGGCAGAGGCAGCTGCTCGCGAGGCAGAGCGACAAGCCATGGAGGAAACTGAGCGACATTTGAAGGAAGGAAAGCTTGTGCCAGGTGCAAATTCCGAAGTTATTCTCATTGACCCAGGGCCAGTTGGCTTGACCTTCTATGCTGATGATTCAGCGCCACCTCGTGTGAGAAAAGTTAAGAAAGATAGACGAGAATTTTGGGATAATCAGGGTGTGAAGGATGGAGCAACTGTTTTGGCAGTGGGTGACACGCCGACAGCTCACTTAACGAGTGCTGACTTGCTGCCATTATTGAATGGGAGACCTCTGCGTCTCCAGTTTGCACTGGATGCAGTCGGAGAAGGAATCAATGGAACTGACAGCAGCGGCCAAACTGCCCTCCACAGAGCGTTGGAAGCAGGGGATGAAGCAGCGGCCTTGGACGTTTTGGCAAATCCAGAGTTCAAATCCATTAACGTGCAGGAGCACAGTAGGGCACCCTGGGATGAATCATGATAAATCCGGTTGCAATAAATTAATATAACAATTGGAAATCTACTCAGGTTCTAGCCACGAGAATCAAGGACTCCCTATCACTGTGGTTCTTTGTCAGGACAATCTCGGGAAAACTGCTCTACATTGGGCAGCCAGTGGTGGACTGGGAGAAGCCTGCAAGGCCATTCTTGGTGGCTTGACTCGATTTGATTCGCACATAATGCAGAGATCATTACTTTGTGCCAATCCCATTTCTTCGCATTCGATACTCTTCGATACTCCTTGAGCTTATAATGTCCGCCGATCACCTTGGCACATCCTTGGCCCTTTGAATCACATGCACCCAAGCGCCCAAGGTCATCCTGACTTCCGATCAGAAAACGCAGTCGACTACAGAGGGATTACGGCATACGAAGATGCTGAAGGGGCTGGTCAGATGGAGGTACAGAAGTGTGCAGACTGCCGGTTGCATGAACATGCATATAATGCATCAACACAGTTGTTGTTGGAACTGATCTAACAATATCATATTTATATAGATACATTTAGCATACCAGAGCCCGTAAACTCCTGGATACTGAAGCGCGGCTGCTGTATGCTACTGTGAGTTTTTCACTTGATGTCAGGTGGTGAAGATTTTTGACAACAAACATGCTGATCCGGAAGACGAACAAGAAGGATGGTGATGGCAGCAGCCTTTCAAGACTTTGGTCAAGGAGAGTTGTTGATTCTCACAGTTCACCAAGACCAAGAACATCCAACACCAACCTGTGCTGCAAATGCGAAAGACATCGAAAGACCTGGATGGCCTTGATGGCTTTCATCAGCTACAGCCTCCAGATTCAAACAGATTCATAGCTGACAGATCAACGCAGCATGGCCCAGTCAAAGCTGAACAGATCGAGGAGCTCCCAATGCCCATCCATTGGCAAGACGGACTTGAACCTTAGAAACAACTACATTGGGCATCAATTTAGATGAATAAGACGCAGCTTCTCTCGAAAACATTGGGTTGGAATCGCAACGGCTCCGTTTTCTAAGATCAGGTACCCGACAAATGGGAACAGAAAAGTCGCAAAGGGTGTTCTTCCCAGGTTCTAGCAATTTTTGTTTCATGGCGTTTGCTTCATTTTGCTTCCATATGCTTCCTTCCGAATTACAGGTTTGCACATGTTTGCTTCCCTTTGAATTACAGGTTGCGTGTCGCCGCATGCCGCAGCCATTTGGTCCATGATTTCTCGCTTGGTTCGCGGAGGCAAGTCTTTGAGAGCCATGGCGCTGGTGAAGTCCAGCACCCGCACCCAGGAGCACGTTGAGAAGTACCATGTTGGACCATTTTAAAAGGTTTCTTTTTCTTTAAACACACACACACTTGCTCAGAACAGTCTTTGCGAATTCTGATGTGGAATGCATCTTACGTGCAAAAACACTTCAAATACACCTGACAGGAATGGGTCGATGAACAGACCCGAGAAAATTCGAAAAGGCACACCATGTCCAGTGCTAGAAGAAATTAGTTGACAGATTGCGACAACAGGTGCAGCGAAATAGGAAAAACAGAAACCAATTGTTCGACATGCCGGTTCTTGGCTTAGCCGGTTGCCATTGCAGTGAAAAATGATGAAAAATGCAGGTACGCATGGCTGATCAGGCCATGTACCACCAGGGAAGCCAGAGTGTCTTCGTTGGTGGTAGACGATGAAAATGAGATGAAAGTTACTTCACCAGGACGCGAAGAGGGGAACGCAAAAGAAGAGGGAAGGAGCAAACACCAACACACGCAAACCTGGCCCAAAGCGGGCAAACCCTGAAAGGGCAAGGGGAAAGAAAAGCGGAGGCCGACGGACACGGAACAAGACCAGCGGAGGGGGGGGAAGGACGGAAGCGCCTAAACCAACCTACCACAGGGAAACCTACCTAAGCAAGCGCAGAACCGGGGCCCATGGGGAACTAGTTAGTGAAATGATGCACCCACAAATCATGCAGAGCCCCCTGTTCAGGCACAATGGCCTCCTGGTCGAGTCAACCCCATAAACGGCTGTCAGAAGTCAGATGAATTACATGCACATTTGAAGCGTACCAGAAACCATCAAGGAAAGAGGCACCATACCTGCAAGCATGGCCTGCGCCTTTCATGCACATGCCTGCGCCTTTCATGCACATGACATGTGATCACTTGTATTGTCCGTCAGTCACTTGAGGAGCAGTGAAAGGAAATTGTTGACGCGGCTTCAGGCTATGCAACTACTCTCCATCAAAAAGGTGAGTCCCTGGTACAGCGGGCAGTTGTTCAACACGTCGACAGGCGACAGAGTGAAAATCGAAAAATGGCCCATTGTTGCACATTACTTAAACGAATTACTAAGTTGAAAAATGTAAATTCAGAGATCAAGTCGTTGCTTCGCTCTCCTGCTTAGACAAGCCATTCCCCGAGGGGTTCATGCCACCGTGACGAATCCAGCATCAATCACACACTTGCTCAGAACAGTCTTTGCGAATTCTGATGTGGAATGCATTTTACGCGCAAAAACACTTCAAATACACCTGACAGGAATGGGTCGATGAACAGACCCGAGAAAATTCGAAAAGGTACGCCATGTCCAGTGCTAGAAGAATTAGTTGACAGATTGCAACAACAGGTGCGGCGAAATAGGAAAAACAGAAACCAATTGTTCGACATACCGGTTCTTGGCTTAGCCGGTTGCCATTGCAGTGAAAAATGATGAAAAATGCAGGTACGCATGGCTGATCAGGCCATGTATCACCAGCGAAGCCAGAGTGTCTTCGTTGGTGGTAGACTCTGGACCCTGCTACCACCCTCTGCTCAAATAGAAGTTTTACATCTATTCAGATGTTCCATAATATCCCTGATAGACCAATAGTCTGGATTAAGGGCTTTAAGCCTGTAGTTCAGACTATAGTCCTAAACTTTTTTTTCAATGAGTACAGGTCTATTTTTTTATTAGACCTGTACTTTTTTTCCCTTCCATCCTCCCTCTGGCCTTTTTTTGTTTTGTAAAATACGTTTTAAAGATTATATTTGTTTTAAAAATATATTTTGTTTTTTTTTTTATTTTTGATCCTCCCTTCCTCCCCCTAGCTGATTTAAAGAAAAGAACATATTTTTGTTTTTCCAATTGGAAGAGGTGCACTTTAAGTTTTTGCTTTTCAGGTGCATGGCAGCAGCTCTTTTTTCAAAAAGCAGGCACAGAAAACTCTGCAGCAAATCTTTGCAGAACATTAATTGACACAGACCAAGGGGTTTGCAGGTTGCCCTTGCTTCTACCCAACCGAGCCAGTGTGCCACCTGCTTCTTCATCCCTGTATACCCAATTCATACTTGGATTGTCAAATGCTAGAGCAAGCTCAGCCATTCCATGGAACTTGGGTTTGATGTACCAAGTGTATTCTGGAGCCAAAAATTCCAAGGCTTGGTATTGTAAAAGGAATTTGAAACAAACATCGTGGAAGTGTTGGTGCTGGAAGTTCTTCTTACTCAAGCACTGGTAGGCCTGGTGCAAATACTTGATGGCAAAAAAAATTGCCTGCTCAAAAGGATCCAGCTGATCAAGCATAGTCTGCGCAATTTCCCAAGCCCAGGGTACCAATGCCCTGGTCTCACCAGCCCTGGTCTTGAGCTTAGGGCTTGTCTTGGCTGATGACCTGATCATCTTCTCAGTGAGGTTGAACAATCTGGTTTCCACATTGTTCCTCGTGTAAAAATCTTTCATGGTCAAAAACAAAGCTGCCACTTGGTCAGATCTTTTACCTGCGAACTTAGGCAACAAATGCCAGCAGAGGTTGCCCAATGTATCGCAGGAGACTCCAAGGTCCATTGTGTGCAGCCAATCAATCTTAAAGCAAGAAGTAGAGAACAAAGGACAATGGTAGATGGCACTGACTTTCTTGCCCTGCAATAATTGCCTCTCCAAGAATTGCCAATGGTTCAGCCTTTCAGATCTTGGAAGCCAGAGAAGAAAAATCTTTGAAATTACCAAGAGTGGCAGAACATTTACAGCAAATTCCCAGTGTGTTTTGCCAATGAGGCAAATGAAAAACTTCGCTCATGCACTTCCAATCTGCTCTCACCTCAGCTAAAACAGCTTTGCATGGCAAAGGCTTTCCAGCCCTCTTCTTCCTCCAGGTGTCGTTAGAAGTCCATGGACTACCATCATGCCTTTGGAAAGGCATTTTGCCCACAGCACATTGCTGGAAAGACCAAGCCACCAATGAAAAAATATCCTCGAAAGTGACATCCTTAGAGATATGTTCATGAGGAATTGCAGCTATTGGGAACCTCCATGTGCTGTCCAGGCCTGGAAAATTGATCAATAACAATTCCAAGGATTTACTTCTCTCCCAGTTGAATGGAGTACCATCGCTCCAGAGCCCTAAGGCTGCTACTGGTACTCCCCATTGACTTTGAGCTTCCAAGCAATGTTTCTGTACAGATTCAGTGGCAGAAGATAGTACTGTAAGGGTTTCAGCAGTGTTGAAGTCACCTAAAGCGAAAAGAATTTCATGTGGAAGCATGAAAGCCACTTTGGCCAAACATTCGATCTGTTTCTTGGGGTCAAAAACTTTGATTTCATGGGCATAGATTGGAGGCCACTGGCTGTGCTTCAAGCTTCTCCTCAAAAGATTCCTGCTGGCTTGTTGGGAAACTTGTCTGTTTTTCAAGAAGCCTTTTCTGACCTTGAAGCCAGGCACTTTGCACTCTGCAATCTCAGCTTGAAATTTTCTGCCTCTTGTCCAGAAAGTTTATTGTTTAAATAGAGGCTGCGCACATGTTGTCTCAACACCTTGGTGGGCGAAAGGGATTCTATATCGCCTGTCTTCTTGTTGTGAATGTGAAACATGGCTGAACAAGGGAGCACATCCAGCTAGAGCAGCCACAAAAGTAATTGCTTGAATGCAGCTGCCATAGCTGCAAGAAAAAACAGTTGGTGAACAATTGAGAGCCTTAAGCGCTGGGTGGCAGAGGTGGTTGACACAGGACTGCAAAGAAGAGTGCCTGAAAAGACAATGCTACTAGTGACCCTCGCCAACTCAGAATGTGAAATGCACTGCGCAGTTGGGTTTTTTTGACCACAGAGAAAAGCTAAAGCTAACACAGCTCTCTGAGACGCCCAACCGCAGCCAAAACTTACTTAGTTCAACAAAGCTGTACACTTCTTCTGTGCCTGAGCCACAGCCTGCTTGTGGGCTTGCAAGGCTTCCACCAAATCAATCGCTTCCTTCTGATGAATCTCTTGAGCCTCTTCAGGCTTCAAGCAGACCAACTCAGCAAATCTCTGCTTGGCTTTTTGATTGCCATCCACAGCATCATCTACAATCTTCCTCAAAGAATCTTGCGCTACTCCAAACTTGGCCACAGCCAAAGCAAGGTTGTCTTGCAACTTGTCGCAGGAGGAAGCCAAAGAGCCTGAGTGAAGAAAATGCTAAAGAAGGATCAGTATCAACAGTTCAAATAATATACAACTAGCAAATCTGAATCTGACAAGCAGCGACTCACAGTGGCAGCTTCTCCCACTTTCTCCTTGAGCTCGGTGTAAACAGGGTACTTGGCTTGCTCCTCAGAAGAGTCCCCTGTGGCTCCACCCTTGGGCTTGCCACCTTTGGAGTCGTAGCCACCCACGCTGGAAGAGAACTCTTCGCTGTGCTTCTCAACTTCTTCAAACTTGGCCAAGCCACTGGCACTAGACCAGAAGTACTTCTTCTCACCTTTGTCCTTGAGGAACTTTTCTTGCGGCAAAGACTCATCCCACTTCTCAGAGCTGCTTTCCAAAGTGTCCAAAAGTTCCTTGAAAGATGGGGAGCCTGGATTTCGATGCATCTCATTGGCAATTTCCCACCTGAGGAGGGAAGAGGGATTAGCAATAAAAGTGGAAAAAACAAACTTTGGTTCCCAGCTGGCCTTGTCGACCAGCCAACAGCACCCTGCTTCTTGGAGGCACTGGTCTTCTCAAAGGACTCAGAGTAGCTGCTGTACCACTTGCAACTCTTGTCAGCCTTCCACTTGGAAACCAAAGCCTGCTTTTGTGCATCGAACTTTCCCAGGGTCTTGTAGTGGTTGTACAAGGCCACAGCATCGTCTGAAATTGCCCTCTTCATTTGGCCCAAGAAGTTGCTGATGCCCTTCTTGTCGACAGTAGCAGCTTGGGACACAGGAACAATCTCCTCAACGCGAGGAGACCTCTGGGGAGAAGGTGGTTCAACTTTCACCTTGGCAGCTGCCTTGGCTGTTGCCTCCGCAGATGACTTAGCAGCTGCTGCCTTGTTAACTCTCTTGGCAGCTTTTTTCACCACATCCTTGCCAGGAGCAGTCTTAGGCTTGGCAGCAGCTTTGCCCATTGTTCTCACAAGAACTAAATTTAGTTGCCTGCTTACAAAGGCACTTGAGAAAAACAGCTGGCAAAGAACGATTGCCAAAAAAAAATCTCAAGGCAACTCCAGGATTTTTTCAAAGCTGAACATCTCTGAGTTTGGCTGCTCATGACTGATTGCAATGCAGAGCTGTGAGCATCTTCAGGTGCAACTCACTGAATCAGCAAAACATGTCAATCTGGAAAGTCAAAGGCAAAACATTAAAACAAATACTTTGCAGAATTTTCTGGGATTAACTAGAGTTAACGTAGCAGAATTAACTTGAGTTAACTTAAGTTAACTTGAGTTAACTTAAGTTAACTTTGTTAATTTCAAATTAGATTTAAAGGGAGTTAACTTAAGTTAACTTAGTTAACTTTGAGTTAACTTAGAGTTAACTTGAGTTAACTTGAGTTAACTTTGACTGGCTGGATTTTCACAATTTAAAAAAAAACTGTGAAAGGAAAAACTGGTCAGACAAATGTCAGAATATGAAATTTTGAGAGTCCTGAACCTCCCCTTTCCTCCCCAGGACTTTCTATGCTATGATATATTGAAAAAATATATATATATATATATATGTGGCTGTAGATAAAAATAACTGAATGCATATACACGGCATGCATAAAATACATATCATGTTTTATCTATGTGTGCAAATGCAGTCTGTGACCAACATCCCTGATTGCACGTGGATAGTCATCCCTAGGTAGACCCCTAGAAATAATCAATTAAATATGTGCAATCAGGCATGTTGATTTTTAGCTGTCAATGCTGGAGCCAGTTTTTTCTGGAAGATTTCATCTCTGTGGATTTGTCTAACCCGTCTTGGGCTGCAAGTGCCATCCTTTCACCTGTCTACTTACAGCAGCTGCATATGCTTTCGCTTCAGCTGCCCCCCTGGTAGCTGGGGGTGGCAAAGCTTTTGCCTTTGGTGGCAGGCTTTCCAATTCTGGAGGCAGCTCCTCCACAGAAACAGTCGGATTTGCTAGGAACCAAGCCACATGCTTAGGCATAGGTGGTGGTGCTGGCATCGGTTTCGCTGGCACAGGCTTAGCCTTACTTGGAACAGGCCCAGACTTTGCTGGCATCGGCTTAGGCTGCACATACTTTGGAGGTGTGCTTGTCCTAGCTTTGGCTTCAGACCTAGCTTTTGCCTCAGCCTGCTCAGCCATTCTGCGCTTCTGAGCTTGTTGTGCTTTCTCATAATTCTCAGCTCTCTTCCTGGATTCTTCCTCTGCAGCTGCCTTTGCCTCTGCTGAAATGCCACTGGAAGCAGGCCGCTCAGCAGCACCAGCATCAGGTTGTTGGCTGGCAGAATCCACATCTGCATTGCCTGCCTGGGCCAGGTGAGAGCCCACTGCAAATGTATTTATCGTTCAGCTACTAGATATACATACATATATATATAGATAGATAGATATATATATATATAGATAGATATATATATATATATACATTTATAGGTATAGATATAGATATTCATTTATTTCTTATGTATCTATACTTGTTTATTGCCAAAGTGCCCATTAGATATATTAACTTCTATGCAAATATTGAAAGATATATATATATATTTACTACTACTATATTGTACCCCCTGCCTCCCCTTCCTCACCACCAGGGGGTGTAATATAGTAGTTATACCAGCCTTTTATGCACCACTTGGTGGAAACATTGGGGGTGGGAAAGTAAAAACTTAATCGATGCAAAACTGTCAGTTCAGATATTTGTCATTCAGTCCTTGAAGCTTTTCACAAAAGCATCCCAGCTGGTCTCGTCCTTGTGCACCTCCTGCGTCTTGCCTTTCTTCACTTTGGCATAATCTTCCTGACAGGTGACAGGTTTTTTAATAGATTCATTAACAGGTAGACAGCCCCTAGTATCCCTGCTACCCCTCTTGATTATCATGGTCCAAACCAAAAAAATCAGTTTATAACAAATCCAAGAAACACATGAAGGGTGAATGCATCCAAACCTCCACACATAGTCAGATTCGCACTTTTGACATGGGCAAACAAAATGCTCCACAGAGTGGTCCGCGTTCCAGACCTTTGTCCAGGCCTTACTCCACCAGGGCCTCTTTCCAGGCATGGTGGGCAAACTTTTTTGAGCACACACAGCTGCATAGTTCTGTCACTGCAAGCACTGTTCATGTGACAGCTTCAGCAGTGTCCACTGGTTTGACTGCTCAGAAATCTCCTTTCACTATCATATCCCTCTATATTTTTGGGTTACCCCGTCCTCCCCAAATTATCCTCCCCTTGGGGTGATGCCGCAAAATTCAGTCAGCAGTGGGTGTGTGTGTGCGTCTCTGTCAAATGTTTTCTCTATGCCATTCCATGTGCAATATGATGTGCGCATATAAATGCAATCTATTTCCCATATATATATATAACTATGAAACATTCCATGTATTCAAATTATATATCTATCTAATATATGCATACACAAACATATTAGATTAAATGCAATACTTTTAAATATACAATTCCTTTTTATATATATATAGATATATTTGAGTTTGAATATATTTATTCTTCCTCCCTCTCACTCTTAAAGCCTCCAATCCTCCCCAGACCTCCCAAATTCAAAAGGAACCTTGCCGGAACCATTCACATCACTCAAGGCAGCATGACAGCACCAAAGGCCAACACATCTGCATTGCAAAGTTCCACACATTTTGGCAAGAGGTTCAGAAGCCCAAGATCTTGAAAAATAGTGAAACAAAGTCTGGACATGGAAAAACTTAAATGGATTCCCTTTGGGATTTGCACCACTCTTTCACTCGCTCAGCAGGCTCACCTGCTTCTAGCTTCTTGACAGCCTGCAGCATGATATCTTTCAAGTTCTCTTTGGGTCGGTGCTGGCAAGTGATCTGGAAAAGCTGGTTGCCACCTCTTTGCCGAATGGCCCAAGAATGCTTGGGCTCTTTGTAGTACATGAGAACAAATGGGGACTTGAAAGGGTCCCCTTCCACAGGTGCAGCAGCATGTCGAGCCTTGGAGACAGGGAGGGCATTCAGAGCTGCAGCTGGCCTCTTCTTGACAGGGATCTTGGCTGAAGGTTTCTTCTTGGCACCAGTGCTCTCTTAGAAGCTTAGAAGCAAAGAGTTGGGAAGCTCGGTTGCAATGTCTACGCTTTCTGGAGGAAATGTGGCCACAGCAAAACCGTTTTCTCCAGGCTTCATGATGCTTTGCACCAATTGCCCTGAAGGAAGCAGCCTGACCATGCACATACTAGCATTGTCAAAGTATTGCTGATACTCTTGCTCTGAGCTGGCCACAGAAACCACTGAAGCACTGGATTTGTCTGGCATTTCCTCATCTTCAAAAGAATCATCTCCCAATGCTGCTTTCGCCTTCTGCAGCACAGTTTTGGCATTCAGCACTGGGTCAATGCCTGGAGGGGAAAGCTTCTTGGAAGTAGAAGCGAGGGAAGGTCTGCTGGAAGAAGAAAGCGAAGAAACCCCTGCTTGAGGAGATTCTGGTCCTAGCTGCTGAATTATTCTCCAGACAGAAGAATTCAGTTTCTTTCCACTTGTGCTCTGCTTCTTTTTCAAAAGTATGTGCTTGAGGCCTGCATCAAGCCTTTGAGCCCATGCTGTGCATTCACCAGCAGTAAGCCTAGGGAAGGCTTTGCCTATTGCACTTTGTAGAAAAGAAATTGTCATTCTTCTCTCCAGCTGCAGCAGCTCCAAGCACAGTTCCTCGTGGTTTTCTACTAGGACATCAGGATCTGCTACCAAAAACTTGTGGGATTCAGGGCCACCAGGAGAGCAATTCCTGAAGGCTTTCACAGCTGCCACCAGATGCTGATCTGCCATGGCTAACACATTTACCTTGATGCTGAAAAAATCATGGACATACACATGCTGGTTTTCTGAGTGAGTGCAAAGGTCAAATAGACACAGCCCAACTGCCAGCTCCAACCAACCAAGTGCACCTCTTTCCAATTTTAGAAAACAAACTGAACAAAAAATACTTTCAAAAAAAAAATATATTGATTTTTAAAAAAAGAATCAAAGCACAGGGTGGCTTCCTCACCATCCTCCCCTAGCCACCTTAAAAAAAATAGACCCGTACTCCAAAAACAAAGAAAGGGTCTAATTTTTCTTAATAAAAGGGTCTAATTTTTTAAGGGTCTATTGGTCTATCAGGGATTTGTCATTAATATATATATATTTATACATATATATATATATTTATATATATACATGCATACTAATCATGTTAAATCGACAATAGCTAAGGGTGGTCCCCCCCGATTTTTGTTTTTTTAAAGGGGGGGTCTGCTCCGCAACAGTAAATCGAAAATCCCAACTCTTCCCCAAGGCTTCTGTAAGGTTTCAACAAAACCTCTCTTTTCTGATAGGCTCTGATGGGATCTTCATTGGATTTCTGATTGAGAACCTCTGTTTTCTGATAGGCTTTGAGGAGATTCTCATTGGATTCTGATTGAGAACCTCTGTTTTCTGATAGGCTTTGATGGGATTCTCATTGACTGAACAAGGTAATGTTTTGGATTTGGTAAAGGTTCGCTTTGTGTTTGCTTTTGAAAAGCATGCAATCACAATTAAAAACCATTCGGCCACAATTAAAAACACAAAGGAAGAAGGGAAAAACACAGCTAGAGCCAGAAAGGTTGTTTATTATTGCAAGTGATAATTCCAATTTTTAATTGCAAATGCAAGGGCCTGCAAGTGGGTACCCTTTGTGGACCTGTTTTTTGCAATTTTCTAAAAGGATTTTAATAAAGAAAACAGTTTTTCTGAACACGGTAAAGTTTCGGATTTGGTAAAGGTTTGCTTTGTTTTTGCTTTTGAAAAGCATGCAATCACAATTAAAAACCATTCGGCCACAATTAAAAACACTAAGGAAGAAGGGAAAAATACAGCTAGAGCCAGAAAGGTTGTTTATTATTGCAAGTGATAATTCCAATTTTTAATTGCAAACGCAAGGACCTGCAAGGGGGTACCCTTTGTGGACCTGTTTTTTGCAATTTTCTAAAAAGATTTTAATAAAGAAAACATTTTTTTTTGAACAAGGTAAAATTTTGGATTTGGTAAAGGTGTGCTTTGTTTTTGTGTTTGCTTCTGAGACACATTCCATGCTGACACCTCTGGGGTCTAAAAGAAACAGCGCATCTGCTCATGGCAGGTCATTAATTACTGGTTCCGAGTTTTTTTCATGCATCCATACTAAATCTCAATTAGCCCTTTTACAATTTAGTATTGGAAAAATTGATAATTTGGGAATTCTCTGAAGAAATTTGTAGCTATTGCGAAAGCAGCACATTTATTGCAGATGCTCTGGACCAAGATTGATGTCTGTAATTTAAAATCAATAAGGCCTAATTTAAAATCAATAGGGGCTGAAAAATCAGATTCTGAAAATTATTTGTACGTATTGCACGCGCTTTACTATTGTCCAACATTAATCCCTATAATGTATAATAATAATAATAATATATATATATATGATATACAGTGATATATATATATATATGCGTTGTGCCTAGATATTACATGTGGTGTCACGATACCAACTGTTGTAGTCAGTACAGTTTAAACTAACATAATGCCAGTAGTTGTGTGTGTGTTTGTGTTTGTATTGGATGCATGGATGATAGTTGATGCATGTATTTGTTCCACTCAGTACATCTCAATACACTAGGCCCCTGTACTATTAATTAAGCAGCTGCGATGTTAGAGAAACATGATATGGATTAGTCCTTGTGAGCCGATTCAACAGTCAGCAACGTACGCTGCAAGGAGGAGCTCGCACCACACATTTGCCATGACTGCGAGGCAGGTCCAAGCAAAGGACATGGAGGTTTGCTGCGGGTTGGATCCGCTTTGCAGGAGCTGCAGCAACGGAAAAAGTGCACAATACTGGATCATAATCACATTCAGGATGCAATCACACATATATTTACATATATATATACATAACATCTCCTATTGCATTGTCTTGTGTTGTCTTATGTGTTGTTCGTTTGTTTTGCTTTCTGGCCAAAACATGCAAATGCCTACTGTCGGGACGCAAATAGAGTTTCTCTTGCACGAGCTCACCCCAGACGTCCGGTTTGGACTGTGGATGTGCCAGTTGGCTCCTGCTCCAGAAGTTGGCACCTGGGAGGCATGGCGAAGAGATCCGAAGAGTGAAGTAAGTTGTTGTTTCCCAGTGAGTGACCATCATTTTCTTGGAAAGCAAAATGACGGACAAGTGTGGGATGCTGAGGATACCCGGATACCCTGTGTTCAGATGTTTCAGTAGTTTCAAGTCCTTCTTAAGTCGTTCTCCTCTGTTCTCTTTGAGGCTTGATCTACTCTGACCCCACCCAAAATCGTCCAATTAATTTTCCAACATGTTCCAACCTTAGTCCAACCTTGCCAGGCGGTGACTCAGGTCGGTCGGACCCTTTTAGCCCTGGTGGGGGGAGGCGGTGAGACTTCCAAGGCCCTTTGGCTTCAGGGGCTTCAGGGTGGTGCAGTGCCAACCAGGCGTTTAAAATCAAAGTGGCTAATGATGATGGGTGACGATTAGTGGTCTTTCAGGGATTTTCATAGTGATGATTGATTTTCAGGGATTCGCAATTTCTTAATGTTGGGCTGAGTGTGGCACGGTTCCTTCCCAACAATTCCACTGTGATATCCGGAGAATGTCAAGCAGAAAGCCAGGGGCATTTCTGAAATTGCTGGTGCCTTTTTTCGCAGGTTGCCACCAGAAGTTTGCACGATCTTTCTGCCCGCCTGATATCGGGGGAGTCAGTGAAGTTCGACATGTTCAAGGGCAAGGTTTCCTGGCTACGCACTCAAATCAGCACAAACTCCTTCAATTTCAGCAAGACCACAGCTGGTTGTTTCTTTTTTTCCCAGATATTTATACTCTTTTTCATATCTTTTTCTACCTATATCAAATGATATTTCAGTGCCACAGGAGCTGCCAGTCCATCTACTGTATATCGCTTTGAGTTCCCTGTCCTTCCTCCAGATGCCCCACGCCATACTCTGACCCAATCTTCTTGAGCACCCAGTTGCCCAGACACAACACGCAACACTCATTTGTTTTTCCATGGTGTTGTTCCCCCATGCCTGCCATGCCTCTATCAGGTTCTGCTTGTAGTGAACGTGGCAACACAATGAGGTGCAGCCAAAAAAGCATCTCATCCTGCTTTGGCTCAATGAGAGCCAATGAATTGGTTAAAGACAGAGAGACAGAGGGAAGATGAGGGAAGGAGATGGGGAGAGAGAGAGAGAGAGAGAAGTAGAGAGTGAGAAAGTGAGAAAATGAGAGCGGGCTCTTTGTGGTATTTTATCGTATTTGGGTGTGCATCATCGGTTGGATGACTCCAATGAGAGCAGCACCTGTGCAGGCCTGACCGAACAAAACTACACTGAACTTTCTGAGCTTTGCTCCAACCTGATTGATCAACCATTCGAAGTGTTGCCTGGCTCAACTTGAACACACGCTTTGAGTGGCTGGGTGGCATTCCAGAATATTCCGCTCCTAACCTTCGTGCGTCGTGCATGCCAGGGTTGTCCGCCCTGGCGTATGATGAAGAACTGTAATGATTCTCGTTCTCAGCCGCAAAAACCCATCATCTCGTGAAGTGCCGACCACACCCGATGCAGTGATCTTTGACCATGACCATGGCTTTTACAGATGGAATGAGACTTCCAAATTAGAAACCATTGATTAGATGGAGGGTTTGAACTCTGTGCTGGCCGGCCTTTACCAGGACCAGCCACTTCTTGGCAAAGATGCAAGACAAAGGTGTCAATCTAATATAATCTAATTCAATATATACACGCACGTGCAGACAGACAGACCGACCGACCGACGGACGGACTTACATACATACATACATACATAAATACATACGTACGTACGTACGTACATACATACATACATATAAATATAAATATAAATATATATATATATATACGTACGGTATATATATATAATCCCTTCCCCCTAATACTAACCTCCCCCAAATAATAAACACCTCAGGTAGTTTTTATTATTAGGGTGGTATTTATTATTAGGGAACCCTAATAATAAATTGAAACCCGTAACAAAAAATAGATTTCAAAATCAATTAAATTTGCATATAATTATATATATATACAACTTATAACGCAATTAAAATATTGCCAAAAATTGGATTTCGAAGCGGACCCTATTAATAAAATGAAACCCTTAATAGTAATTCCCCAACAGCGCAAGCTAATGGGGTCTTCAGCCCAGAATAGCTCCGGCGTGCACTGGTGCAGGCGCCGGGTCAGGTTCAACGAGGTTCCGGAGAAGGTTCCGAAGGTTCCGAAGAAGGTCGGGGAGGCTTTGGTGCATAGTCAGGTCACGTTCAACCCTGTTCCGGAGAGGTTCCGGAGAAGGTTTGGGAGGCTTTGGCGCAGAGCCAGGTCAGGTTCAACAGGGTTCTGGAGAAGGTTCCGGAGAAGGTGTGGGAGGCTTTGGTGCAAAGCCAGGGTCAGGTTTCCGGAGAAGGTTCCGGAGAAGGTCTGGAAGGCTTTGGTGCCAATTTGGTGCAAAGCGAAGTCAGGTTCAGCAGGGTTCCGGAGAAGGTTCCCCAGAAGGTTCCGGAAAAGGTTTCGGAGAAGGTGTGGGAGGCTTTGGTGCAGAGCCAGGTCAGATTCAACCGGGTTCCGGGTGAGGTTCAACAGGGTTTCGGAGAAGGTTCCGGTGGTGAAGGTGCCGGAGAAGGTCTGGGAGGCTTCGGTGCAGAGCCAGGTCAGACTCAACGGGTTCCGGGTGAGGTTCAACAGGGTGCCGGAGAAGGTTCCGGAGAAGGTGTGGAAGGCTTGGGTGCAAAGCGAAGTCAGGGTCAACAGGGTTCCGGAGAAGGTTCCCCAGAAGGTTCCGGAAAAGGTTTCGGAGAAGGTGTGGGAGGCTTTGGTGCAGAGCCAGGTCAGATTCAACCGGGTTCCGGGTGAGGTTCAACAGGGTTTCGGAGAAGGTTCCGGTGGTGAAGGTGCCGGAGAAGGTCTGGGAGGCTTCGGTGCAGAGCCAGGTCAGATTCAACCGGGTTCCGGGTGAGGTTCAACAGGGTTTCGGAGAAGGTTCCGGTGGTGAAGGTGCCGGAGAAGGTCTGGGAAGGCTTTGGTGCAAAGCGAAGTCAGGGTCAACAGGGTTCCGGAGAAGGTTCCGGTGAAGGTCTGGGAGGCTTTGGTGCAGAGCCAGGTCAGGTCAACAGGATTTTCGGCCATTCAACTCACGGAAATCCAGCTGTGGTGTTTCCAGCGCTTGGCTTCGCAGCACGCTTCAAAAAGATTTGTAAAAATATAATGTCGCGGCTGTTGGGGATACCACCGAAGCTTATTAATAAAATTGGATTTCGAAGCGGACCCTATTAATAAAATGAAACCCTTAATAATAATAAAAATCGATTTCAAAATTGGATATCGAAGCGGACCCCATTAATTTTGCATTGAAACCCTTAATGAAAAAAAACAAAATTTTCACGGACCCTAATAATAAACACCCCGGGGTTTACTAGTTTTTTATTATTAGGGGGCGAAACCCACAAATGGTAGCTTTATTTTTAGATTGTTGTCTAAAGGGGGGTCAGTTAAAAGTCAAATTGGCCAACCTGAAATTTTCCAAAATTAGAGATGGACCCTAGTTGTTATTATTTGGGGGGGTCGTAATAGGGGGACGGGATTATATATATATTATATTATATATTATATATTATATATTATATATTATATATTATATATTATATATTATAAGCTGCTTATTAAATATTATATAATATATATATATATTATATCATATATATTTCATCATACTATAAAATATATTATATATATTCTATATATTATATTATATATATATATTATATATTATATATTATATATTATATATTATATATTATATATTATATATATATTGTATATAGTATATATATAATTATTATGCACGGTAAATCACGGTATATAATATCGACTTAGGAATGCGCGCATTTACAAAAACTGGCTTCTCCCTCTCTCTCTCTCTCCCCATCTCTGCCCTGGCGGGTAGGGACTTGATTCGCCCCCAGGTTAAAGCACAAGCATGGATGCACCGCTTGTGTCTTGCAAGGTTGGAACTTGAGGTATGATCTTGGTTGCAGCAACCTAGCGACACTGTGGGGACAACGCGTGGCACTGGCTCACGAGTGTCAATCCTTTGTATCGGTTGTTTGATGTTGTTTGCCGGTGATCTCGTGCCAAGTGGATAGATTTATGCTAGACTGCTAGACAAAAATAGTATCCTTTAGTTTTGGGGCGCAGGTTCAGCATTATTTGGCGTTTTACATTGCTATTCCTGTCAGCTCTCCAGCCGTACTGTAGCAACATACGTCCCGTGCGGTTCCAGGATGTTCCATGTTGACAGGTGCTTAACATCAGCAGGGCACGCTTTTGTGCGAAAGGAAATGGCGTCACCCCCTTGTCCGCGCCGCCAGTGGGTTTTTGACCTTGGTTGCTTGCATTGCCAGTGCTGGTGCTGTATGAACAATTATGAACAACTACGCATCCAAAACGAGCGAATTTCCCTTTACGGTTTCTGTTTCACTTCCACTGTAGGCTTCTCGCCTCATCACTCATCACCCATAATTAATCAGCTTGATCCACAATGTTGTTTTCTTCAAATCCTCTAAGTGGATTTACATATCCATATAATCTAGTCGATCTACCACGCACTCTGCGTGCTGCATGTCCGTTGTTTGCAACTGCTGCGAGCAGTCTGAAGCGCGATGCTGACGGAAACTCACATAATTTGATGGAAACTTGCCATTGCAAGCCATTGCCATGCTCAGGCTTTGTTTTCCTTGCAATCAGTTTGGAAAGCAGGAGCAGGCCAGCATGATTTAGCCATTTGCTTAGCTTGGAGAACCAAAGTCCAGCATGATATGTTCTCTAACCCCCTTGCGCAACATAGTACACTTTGGAATCTTTTTGGGAGAGAACGCTGGAACACTTTTTGTAGAGGAATCCGTTTCACTTAAGTTTGTGAACGCAGACCATGCCTGCATGCAGGGTACCAACGAGGAGATTGGCAACTTCATTTCAGGCTATTCTTGTTCATCAATCTATGTTGCAAGTACTGTTTCAAATTCAAGACATGAGATTGATGGCTGGGATTGGAAGAGACCCGAAGGCAGGCTGTGGAAGGCAAACTTCACCATTTTCGAAAAGTGCCACGTCAATGGGCCTTACACCCATCCAGTGTGGCATTTTTGCAGGCGCAACTTTTTGTTGTTGTTGGTAATGGTGACGTTGAAAGTCTTTGAATTTTTGCATGTTGCGCTGGAGAGGTACAATTCGCAGGAGACACGAAATAGAAACACTGGGCGGCCAATCCCATGGAACTTTGCAAGCTCCTCAGAGCTCAGACCAGAGCACTGAGTCGCATGATGTGTCAAGTGTTTGGCCCCGCCTTACGCCATCTTGCGCCATTCAGGCGAAGTTCGTTATTGACAGGGATGGCCAAGTGTTCAAGTACTATTCCCCAAAGCCGGAACCACAGCATAGCGCGCAGCTGTTCATTGTTGATCACAGTTTAGTTTCTGTCCGCGGATATTCGCCTGTGTTTGATGCGCTCTGTAGTTTGTGGCTTTTGTATGCATTTGTTGTAAGGGTGCCTCCTTCCAAGATTCAGCCAGATGTCGAGGGACTTCTGGAAGGCAGACTACAGGCCTCAGGAACATCCACTATTCATGTCATATGGATTCAGATGGTATCACTACCGACGTGCCAAGTCCATCTCACTTTGAGAGCGACCCAATTTTGCACATTGTCACATTGATAGCTCCGCGTGGAACCTCAGCCTTGGGTTAGGCGCCGCCTTCTCAGCCGCCCACCCTCAAGCCAGAGGCTAGCACTATCTTGCATTCATTGTCTGAAATCCAGTATCCCCAAAAGCTCGAGTTCGCCCATGTTCCATCTCAAAGCGGAAGAGATTGAATCAGGAAGCTTCTGTACAAAAGCGCGTTCAAGCCTGCTGCATATGTATCTACTGAATATATCTACATATTATATACATCCCCGTTGGAATTTCCCTTATATTTTGGAACGGTCGACCCTCTTATAAATGGTTTTCTTGTATAGTTACAAGAAGCCCCCTGACCGGGGCATTTTGTAACAGGACACATCAGGACACCTAAAAGGCAAAGATGTACATTTTGAAGTGTTCATGTTGTAAGAGTTTTGAGGGGCCAACTCATTCTATAAGACCATCGAGATTGTTGTTGTTGATGCTTTTTGATCTTTTTGTAAGCTCAAGATGCTGTTATTGAACATCAAAAAAAAAATGTTCAGCAGGGTGTGCAAGGACATTTTGTAAGGAGATGTCATCAAGAGTAGAAGAACCGTTTTGTAAGAATATATGCTTCTTAGCCATTGAGACAAATTGTTGTTCAGATCTGTACATGTTTTTGGTTCGACTCAATCATCTGATAGCTGTCTTGGCTATTTCCGAAACCACAGCGCTGATACAGCAAAATGTAAAACACATTAAAACACCCTTTCATGGCAGCTTCCTAGGGCTACACTACAAGCACCTTGTCATTTTGTAAGACTGTGCAAGTTTTATGGCAGCCATTTTGAGTTCAATTTCTTTTTGGATTTGGTGGAGGCACCAACTTTCTTCTCAACGGGTGTTGTGTCGGCCAAGGTTCTTTTGCAAGTTGCAAGTGTGGCTACGCTCACGGCTACCTCAGATTTTCATGTTGTACATGTTCTTTCGTGTTCAACTTTCATGTGTTTTTTTGGTACTCATGTGATAACACAAGACATCATGACAGGAGGTCTGGTAGGCAATGATGCCAAAGAAACAAAAATACAAAAGGTGGCAAAGAAAAGGAATCCTTACAAAAAGGCTGCTTGAAAATCAACCAGCCCGGGGAAAAAAAAAGCAGGAACCAGAAGTTGTTGCCTTACAAAATGATACCCAAGAATGCTATCTGAAATCACGACTTCTTTTAAAAAAGGTCATCGAGTGGGATGCAACATTCACATTATGAAGAAAGTTGTCACCTTATAAAATGATGACGGATTTTAGAGTCGAATGTGGGTGCTAAAAACCTATGCTTTTTGTAATGGCCAAAATTCACAAAACCGATCCATTTTATAAAGGTTTTCAAAATCCCACCAGTTTTTGCTTACAACAAGCCGGGTGCGACCCCTTCCCCCAAATTTGATCCCGTAATATATATATATAATGTATATTATATATATATATGATGTATATTTATTTTTTTTATTTACGTATACATACTGTATATATAGACATGTGTGTGTGTAAATTAACATTTATTTTATATACACACACGCATACAGCTTATACAAGTAGAACTCGCACGGAAGTTTCCGGTAGCAAGGAATGTTTCACTGTAAGAGGAAAGACAAGTTTTGCCCATAGAAGCTGGAGGGAAGCCTCACATCTTCTCAACTCTGTTCTGTGAGTACGTCCTCTTCTCGTTCCAGTCTTGTCAACCGTGGCAACGACTTCTCGGCTCTTCGCAGCCCTTCTCACAGGTCTCGGCTCTTTTCAATTCTTTTCACAACTTTTCTCAACTGTTCTCAGCGATCTTTGCAGCTCTTTTCAGATCTTTCCACCTCTTCTCAACTCTTCTCGCGACTTCTCACTTCTTGCCAACTCTTCTCAACGACTCTCATCTCTGTCCACCTCTTCTCAATTCTTCTCAACTCGTCTCAACTCTTTTCACCTTAGTTCAACTCTTCCGAATTCTTATCAGCTCGGTTGAACTCATCTCAAGTGCAATTTTAATCAACTCTCCTCCCCTTCGCTCGCTCCTTGTGACTTGTTCAACTTGTGTTTGTCTTGAACTCTAGTCAACAATTTTCGTATTCCCTAATCTTTTCTTACCTCGGTTCAACTATCCGCAGCTCTTTTATCATGTTCTTCAGTTGTCATATATAATTAACCTTTTAAATTCTCAATACTTCTGGCTTCCTATATCAATCTATCCTAACCGCTTTCCCAACCACTAACCTCTTTCTACTTCTTTTCAGCTTTCTCAGCCCTTTTTAGTCGTGAATTGTCATGAATTGTCGTTCAACCCATTTTATTTTCGTTTGCTGCGCTTATGTGCCTGTGGTACCAACGTCCAACCATGCTGCAGCCGCGACATTTTTCCAGCTGCAACAAACATGCCGTTCAAACATGCCACCACTTGGCGTGAGCAGCACAGCTACACGCACCCTGCTAAACTCCAGACACCCAGACTGAGTTCCAACGTGTCTAGAAAAACATGCCGTTCCAAAGGCCTAGACAGCCAGATAAATTTCAACGTGCCTCCGTGTCTCCAACAAACATGCTGTTCAAACATACCACGGCTCAGCGTGAGCAGCAAAGCTATGCAGAGAACCTTTTACACAGAGAATCGTTTGCACAGAGAAGCTTTTACGCACAAAGAACTTTCACAGAAAGAATCTGTTGCGCAGACAGTTTGCACATAAAGAAAAGCTTTTCCAAACACAACCTTTTACACAGAGAAGCCTTTCACACAGAGCAAGCTTACACAGAGAAGCTTTTACACAGAGCACAGAGAAGCTTTTACACAGAGCAAGCTGACAGAGAGAAGCTTTTACACGGAGAAGCTTTTCCACAGAGCAAGCTTTCACACAGCAAACTTATACACAGAGAGGCTTTTACAAAGAGAAGCTTTTACACAGAGAAGCTTTTACAAACAGCAAGCTTACACAGAGAACCTCTTACACGGATAAGCTTTTACACAGAGCAAGCTTTTACACAGAGCAGGCTTAGACAGAGAGAAGCTTTTACACAGCGCAAGCGGTTACAGAGAAAAGCATTTACACAGAGAAGCTTTTACGCGGAGCAAGCTTTTACACAGAGCAAGCTTTTACACAGAGCAAGCTTTGACAGAGAGAAGCTTTCACACAGAGAAGTTTTCTACATGGAGCAAGCTTGCACAGAGCCAGAGAGAAGCTTTTACAAAGAGCAAGCTTTTACAGACAGAAGGCTTTCACAGAGAGAAGCTTTTACACAGAGCAAGTTTTTACAAGGAGAAGCTTTTACACAGAGCAAGCTTTTACACAGAGAAGCTTTCACACAGAGCAAGCTTTTACAGGGAGAAGCTTTTGCACAGAGCAAGCTTAGACAGAGAGAAGCTTTTACACGGAGCAAGCTTTTACAAAGAGCAAGCTTACACAGAGTCAGAGAGAAGCTTTTACACAGAGAAGCTTTTACAGAGAGCAAGCTTTTACAGAGAGAAGGCTTTACACAGCAACACAAACTGCAGCTCCAAAACCGGATCTCGACGCCAAGGCCAAAGCGAAAAAAAAGACGATTTCGAGGCATCCTTCTTAAAATAGGAAGGAAAATCATCAGCGCCAAAAAATCAAAAAATTGCTACCAAACACTCAGCTGCAACAGAATAGTATTACGCATGCAGCTGCAGCAGCGAAGAACCTTGACGCAGCCTCTCCACTGCGATTCGCTGAGACCCCAGTTGCAAAACACGATAGAATTACGCGTGCCAGCAACACAAATTGCAGCTCCAAAACCGGATTTTCACACCAAAGCGGAAAAAAGATTTGGAGTTGGAGCATTTTGTACAAGAAATGTTAAAAGCAAAATCAACAGCACAAATATAGCAAAAAATCTGGTGCCAAAGCACCATTCGCAACCTTGCTGCAGCAATTTCAATACAATACGATTTACAATTCTCAGCTGCAAAAGACAATATGATCATGCACGCAGCCGCAGCAGCGAGGAACCTGCATACAGCCACCACACTGCGATCTGCAGAGACGGAGTTGCAAAACACAATAGCACAGCGGCGCAGCGTCAACAAGAAGAGACAACAAATCACCTGAGACCTGAGTTCAAGTGCGGGCACAGATCCAGCATGATTCCACGCTAATGCGACGACGCCCGCAACTGTCGCGCAAACGAGTCAAATTTTCTCCCCAATGGAATGACCCTTTGACGGAATGTTTCGTGCAAACCCTAACATTCAGAATCTCATCTTCGATGTAGCAGTTCCTTAAGGCGATCTAACATTAGTTAGTCACTTGCAAAAGACAATAGAATCACAACGCGGTACTCAAGAACAAGCACCTTTTGAGATCCCTTGACGCAGCCGTTCCATTGCGATCTGCAGAGACGGAGTTGCAAAACACAATAGCACAGCGGCGCAGCGTCAACAAGAAGAGACAACAAGTCACCTGGAGACCTCATTCAAAGTGCGCGCGCAGGTCCAGCATGGTTCCACGCTAAATTGACGACGCCAGCAACCGTCGCGCAAGCCGGCCGACTTTTCTCGCGAAAAAACATAGTTTGTTCAAATCCTAGCATTCAAATAATCTCATGTTCGATGTAGCAGTTCCAAAGCGATCTAACAACAGTCAGGTGCAAAACACAATCAGAAGCGCAACACATGACGCAAAACCTCCTTACTGACTCCATTCTACTCTGCTCTTCTCTGGTCTACCCTAGCCAGGAACATGCCAACTGGATTTGATGTTTTTTTGAGCTACTTCTCTACTTGAAGTACATGACAACCAACTACTTCACGTGCATGCCAACTAGACTTAATGATCTTCTGAGCTACTTCTCTATTTCAGGCACATACAAATTAGATTTTATGATCTTCTGAGCTACTCTTCTATTTCAGGCACATGCCATTTAGACTTTCGTTATGATCTTTTGAGCTACTTCTCTACTTTAGGTGCATGTCAAGTAGGTTTAAGGATTTTTGAGATACTTCTCTACTTCAGGTACATGCCAACTAGACTTAATGATCTCCTGAGTTACTTCTCTACTTCAGGTACATGCCAACTGGACTGAATGAACTTTTTGATTAGTGAGTGCGAATGTTCACTTTCCGTAACTCGGGGTTTCCTCCATGAAGCTTCCTTTGATCAGAATATAGGTATCCAAACAATTGCTTTGGGTCTTCAATGCTTTAGGCCTGGGACGAATGCACAGGTTCAATTTTTTTCGGGGGGGAGGGGTGTGTGCGCATTGAAGCGCGCATCGCCCATCACCACCCGTGGATTTGCAGGAAGCTCCGCCGGGCTTCCTCAGCAGCAGGCCATGATCGGTGCGATCGGGGATGTTGCACCATGGATTGGCTCAAGTTGTTTCAAGTTGTTTCAACTTCTTTGAAGGCCAGCCAGCATCAAGGTGTCCGCTCAAGGAACAAATTTGTATTAATTGGAATTAGCTGGCCAGGTGGCCCAGATGGTGACAAACACCATGAGGCTAAAATTTAAAGGCCTCGTTTCTACCCTTCTTTGCTCCCATGCTTTCAGCAATTTTCGAGCCAGCAGTGATGCAGGCAATTCAATCTGTGAGTCAGACACCATGCGGGTGATCTGAGCAATCACCTCACGGAGGGGTGGTCAGACACTTTTTGACTGCCTCCCTTGTATAGGTGGCTCAGTGAGAAGCCTGGTTGGATGAGATCGCATTTTGAAGCACGTGTGCTTTGTAATTAGACTCACCGTCCGGTTGTTCTTCAAAAAGCTAACGCGTATAATTTCGCATATTTTTCAAAATTTGCACAATTTTGTACGTATTGTTCTGATCCTCATCTATTCATGGTATGTTTGTTTCGTAATACTGATCAATTTCTTTCGGATAAAATTGTTGCAACATACCTCAAATCACATTTTATTTCCCACCTGTGGAATAAAATACCATAAAGGCAAAAACAAATGTAATTATATCTGATTAAAATTATGCGCTTCATTGAAATCTAGCCGAACATAGGAAATACATTTTTCTGCATCATTGTAAATATCCCATAATAATATATCAAAAAAATGATTTCCTGGATTTTTTTAATCGGACCTCCGTCAGAGCTCCCTCCATGTGGTCTAGGAAAATTGGAAAAACGGATTTCTATGAGATGAAAAATACCT
>CAMXCT020004890.1:1050000-1106146 GCA_947184155.2 Cladocopium goreaui | reverse complement strand
AGGCACTTCCCAATCCTACAAAGCTTGCACCAGCACTTCCCGGTACTACTTTGTACTGCAAAGCTTGCACAAAGTACTCCCCTATACCACTTTTGTACTACAAAGCTTGCGCAAAGTACTTCCCAGTACCGCACTGTAATTCAAACCTCCCACTTCACATTTCACACATCACACCCCACACTCCACACTTCACGCTTCACACCCCACTTCAAACTTCAAAACTTCAAAGCTTCAAACTCCACACCTTCCCACTTCACACTCTCCACTGCACACTTCACCCTCCACACTTCATGCCACACATCACACTCCCCAATCCACACTTCACACTGCACACTCCACACTTCACACTCCATTTCACACTTTGCGCCCTCCACTTCACACTTCACACTTCACACTTCACACTTCACACTTCACACTTCACACTTCACACTCCACACTCCACACTCCACACTTCACATTTCACACTTCACACTCCACACACCACTCTTCACACTCCACACTCCACACTTCACACTTCACACTTCATACTCTCCACTCTCCACTCTCCACTCTCCACTCACCACTCTCCAATCCACACTCCACACTCCACACTCCACACTCCACACTCCACACTCCACACTTCACACTTCACACTTCACACTTCATACTCTCCACTCTCCACTCTCCACTCTCCACTCTCCAATCCACACTCCACACTCCACACTCCACACTCCACACTCTGCACTTCACACTCCACGCTCCACACTCCACACGCTCCACGCTTCACACTTCACACTTCGCACTTCACACTCTCCGCTCCACACTTCACACTCCTCACTTTTGCACTGTACACTTCACGCTTCACACTCCACACACTCCAGATTCCACACTTCTCACTTCGCACTCTCCACTCCACACTTCACACCTCGCACTCCACACTCCACACTCCACACTTCACACTTCACACACCATTCTCTTCACTTCACACTTCACACTTCAAACTGCGCAATTCGCACTATCCACTTCACACTCCACACTCCACACTTCAGACTTCACACTTCACACTCCACACTTCACACTCTCCACTCCAGACTCCACACTCTGCACTTCACACTCTGCACTGCGCACTTCACACTTCAAACGCCACACTCCACACGTCACTCATCACACTGCACACTTCACACTTCACACTCCACACTTCACACTCCCCACTCCACACTTCACACTCCACACTTCACACTCTCCACTCCACACTTCACACTCCGCACTTCACACTTCACACTTCACACTGCACACTTCACACTTCACACTCTCCACTCCACACTCTGCACTTCACACTCTACACTTCACACGCCACACTCCACTTCACACTTCACACCTCACACTGCACACCTGATACTGCAACGTCACACTTCACACTCTCCACTCCACACTCCACACTCTGCACTTCACGCTCCACACTTCACACTTCACACGCCACACTCCACACTTCACACTTCACACTCCACTCCACACTTCACACTTCGCACTCCACACTTCACACTCCACACGTCACATTTCATACTTGACACTCCACACTTCACACTCCACACTTCGCACTTCACACTCTCCGCTCCACACTTCACACTCCTCACTTTTGCACTGTACACTTCACGCTTCACACTCCACACACTCCAGATTCCACACTTCTCACTTCGCACTCTCCACTCCACACTTCACACCTCGCACTCCACACTCCACACTCCACACTTCACACTTCACACACCATTCTCTTCACTTCACACTTCACACTTCAAATTTCATACTTGACACTCCACGCTTCACACTTCACACTTCGCACTTCACACTCTCCGCTCCACACTTCACACTCCTCACTTTTGCACTGTACACTTCACGCTTCACACTCCACACACTCCAGATTCCACACTTCTCACTTCGCACTCTCCGCTCCACACTTCACACCTCGCACTCCACACTCCACACTCCACACTTCACACTTCACACACCATTCTCTTCACTTCACACTTCACACTTCAAACTGCGCAATTCGCACTATCCACTTCACACTCCACACTCCACACTTCAGACTTCACACTTCACACTCCACACTTCACACTCTCCACTCCAGACTCCACACTCTGCACTTCACACTCTGCACTGCGCACTTCACACTTCAAACGCCACACTCCACACGTCACTCATCACACTGCACACTTCACACTTCACACTCCACACTTCACACTCCCCACTCCACACTTCACACTCCACACTTCACACTCTCCACTCCACACTTCACACTCCGCACTTCACACTTCACACTTCACACTGCACACTTCACACTTCACACTCTCCACTCCACACTCTGCACTTCACACTCTACACTTCACACGCCACACTCCACTTCACACTTCACACCTCACACTGCACACCTGATACTGCAACGTCACACTTCACACTCTCCACTCCACACTCCACACTCTGCACTTCACGCTCCACACTTCACACTTCACACGCCACACTCCACACTTCACACTTCACACTCCACTCCACACTTCACACTTCGCACTCCACACTTCACACTCCACACGTCACATTTCATACTTGACACTCCACACTTCACACTCCACACTTCACACTCTCCGCTCCACACTTCACACTTTACACGCTCCACTCCACACTCACTTCACACTCCACCCTTCACACTTCACACTCTCCACTCTCCCTTTCGCACTTCACACTTCGCACTTCACACTTCCCACACCACTCTTCACACTCCTCACTCCACACTTCACAATGCAGTTTCACACGTCACAACACATTATCCTTTCTCACTTTCCCCATAGATAGCGCGGCGACGTAAACATTAGAGACCTGCGAAGCAACTTTCGCAACTTTCGCTTGAGTGCCACAAAGCCCCACGCCTGCCACGCGAAATGCACTTTCACATGTTACAAAACATCACCTTTTCTCACTTTCCCCATAGACAGCGCGGCGACGTAATTGGAGACCAGCGAAGCAACTTTTGCCTGAGTGCCACAAAGTCCCACGCCTGAAACGCGAAATGCACTTTCACACGTCACAAAACATCACCTTTTTTCACTTTCCCCATAGACACGGCGACGACGCGATTGGAGAGTTGAAACACGAAAACGGCCCGCAACCAGTCCACCACCCCCAGACCCCCAAGAAAGAAAACAAGAACCCTTTGCTACGCATTCGGGAAAATGCTTTGTGCCAACGTTAACGTGTTAGATTTTAGGGGACTTTTTTGGAGGTGTAGAATAAAAAAATAAAAAAATAAATAGGGGTTCACTACAGGTATATATCTGCAAATGTTTGTGAGAATTCCAATACAGTTTAATTACATCAAAATTTTGGAAATATAATATAATCGCAACTATATTATTATTATTATTATTATTGTTATTATTATCATTATTATTGTTTCATATTGTTTTTTATTCTATATCTATTATTCCCTTTTATATTGCGATTTATTTTCAGATCAATCAGCGGAAGCGCTTATGAGAGGTCGTTGCCATTTTCATTATTGTGGTCGTTTACAGTCTCAAGTGAGTGAGATTTGCCTCGGGTTGGATTTTTTGGGACTGCAAGGACTAAAGGATATACTAAAGGGTTCTCCTCCATTGGATCTTGGAGCCCTGCCAGGTTTCAGCAGTGCGCTGCGATGCGGCTGACGTTATCGGGTGGCAGCGGGCACAGACCAACCCACCGGAACTCGCCTCAGGATGTGAGATCGGATGCCATCACTGGATAGAGATAGTATGAGATAGTGTAGAGTCGTAGAAGATGATTTTGATGCCTTTTCTAGGCTTACCCAGAGATTGTTACATATCTTCGCATGATTTCACCCTGCGAATTCAAACGAACCGAGAGGATTCCGAGAGGTTCTTTCTAGCTAAACCATCCCCAAGTCATCGACATATTTTTAAGATTTTTTAAGTGGGATTGTAACATATTGCAACCATCACCAGTCATGGTAGGTTTATCAAGCGAATTCCGGGCCACAGAATATTGCTGTCGAGCTGCCCCTGTACCATGGGCTGTCCACCTGAGGAGAATGGCCTAACTTTTTGCACAGTAACATGTCAAACATCCCAGACTTTATATCATGAACCTCAGCTTTCTCAAATAGGATAGAAATGGATAGAAAATTGAGACCCAAACTTGAGCTCCACTTTTTTATCCACTGCTATCCACAGTGATGCAACGATCCAAGCCTTGCTGCATATGCGGATGCGCCTGCGGCACCTGGCGAGGTCTTACTGCTTACCGCCGGCATACTATGGCCAATGTTGACCTTCAAAGTATGAAGCAAGAAGTGGAAGGGAAGTGCAAATGTGACATGAAATCAGGACAGTATTATCTATATATACAGGAATTATACAGATTTGTACTGTATATGTTCAAATATGATCAAATGTGTATGTGTGTATGTGTGCGTGAGGAGACCTATAGACATCTCTGGCTAGTGTTGCAGTTTCCTTCTCTTCCAGAAATTTGAGGTCACTTAGCACCAAGCTGAGAAAGGGACCGACTCAATGATCAAATGCCCTTTAGGGCAGTTTGATAGTTTTCTTAGCAAATAAATTCCTTGAGAGCTTCAACTAACTTAGACATCACCAGTGCACCCTCTCCATGCGCTGCCGTGCTGGCCTGTCTGACATGCATGCCCTCAGCAGCCAATATTAAGTTGGAAGGTGTCTGAACTGTTGACAATTCATTAAAACTACTCCTGTTCTCACCTGCTTCATGTTGGCTGAAAAGGCCTGGCACAACCACAGTATACCAAAGTCATGCAAATTCAAACGTGTTCATAGAATTGGAGAATAAGTGCTATATAAATCATGTTATTCTCCATATTCTCCAAGTTTCTCATTATTCCCACTTGAAGTCTGAGAATTTTCCGATTTGAGACATTTTTTTACGGATGCACCATGCTGGGCTCTCAGTCTCAAACCTGTGCAGCCTGTGCACCATTGAGTCCACTTCCAGGCACCTGAAGGGGCTCACCAAGCCCGACCATGATGGATACCATTCTTTGGGAAGATCAATATATTTTCGTAATTATATAATATGTATATATATATATACATATATATATATTATAAATATAGATCGATCGATAATGATAATGATGATAGCAATTACCAATGGAAATTAAGAACATAGTAATGAATTGGAAAATGAGAAGGAACTAACGATTCTATGAGGGAGTGAAACCTACAAATCGCAAGTTGCATCCAAATCACAAAAATGACACTGATGACTCAACAAGCATTTCATCTCCTCCCTCAAAAATACGGAATAACAAACACACACAACACAATCACAGTAGTGCAGCTACAGAAGTTCACGTGTGAAGAATCACAAGGTGAAAACAATGATTCGACAGAGTAGCAATCAACTTCAAATAAGCATCAATGAATCAGCAAATATCAATAAATGGGTATGGGTCAAAATTGGACACCCAAAAAGAATGGATGGTACTGAAAAGCGACATTCCAGTGGGAATTAGTCGACCCATTGACCCATTCCCGACATATCAATACGATTCAACCAGCTTTATCAATAAGCAGCAATATCAGCATACATATATATATATATATACATTACATAGATATTAGCAAATTATCGATATTGATATCTGATACGTTTCAAGAAACAGCTATAACGTTTCAAGCGCCTGCAACGAGCAGGGATATGCCATAGATGGTGTCGCCACGGGAGATCTGAAGTGGGACGGTGCCTCCGGTCTCAGGGGTCCGCAACGGTGCCTTCATCAATCAACTATGCTAGTAGGACATTCCTATGTTATAAACATGTTATAAACTATAATACATGTTATATCAAGCATCTGCATATTATACACATGTTATAAACTATAATACATGCATATATATATATATACATGTGCATATCTGATCTCTACATGTGTATATATATATATATGATATTTACTGCAATAGACTATAGTAATAGAATATGATAGAATATGTATGAATATGTGACATACAGTGGGCCATCTTCAGCCTATGTGGATTGTCAATGCCATTCAACCAGCCACAGAATCCAGCTGCCGGCTGCCTGGCTTCCTTGAGGCGACCGTTGTCGACCTAGTGACGACTGGGGATCCTGCAAGATCCGAAAAATTGAAGAAACCCCCGGGATGAGTAACTTGAATCTACCCATAGAACAAGATTATCAGTTCAACAATGTTTCAACAATTTTGAAATATCAGAACGTACATATTAGGAACCAGAGTATCAGATACAAACATGTTCTCAGCACAATATGTACGGTAGGAAGCAAATGATCTGATAACCTTGCTAAGACATGCTAAGACTACTGGCCACTTGCCACCTTCCAGTCACACTTAACCTATCCCTGATCCACAAAGGAATCAATAATATCTGGGTACCCCACTGGCAGACATCATGGGATTGGCGTTACCCTCGGTGCCAGATCAGGTTCACAAGAACTGAGAAGTGGTGTCTGGACAAAGGAGGAATATTCAGGTTGCAACAGTTTTTCTTTTCAGGATGAAGTTGTCATAACTACCAACTGATTGTAGCTGCATGTGCCAGAAACGAGATGACAAATACCCAAAATTACCAACATCATACAACATCCTTTCATTTTCAACACAAAATCCTTTCGTGTGTCTGAAAATAGGATACCTCCAAATCCAATGGTTTATCAGGTTTATCACTGTTCCCATCAGTATGGCCTCATTTTCAGACCAATCCATTTTGCCATCAAGATTTGCTGGGGCTTTTCTGTGGGCCAAGCTCCAGATGCTCTGACCTGCGAAGGGCCCCGGTTGAACCAGTGGGTCCAAGGGCCGACCCCACCAGTTTTGCTCGTGATGACCCCCCCATGGTTTTGTCTGAAAATACGGTCCCTCAAAATTCCAGGTTCTTACGGTCCTTACATCTTCATATTTGGGATTTCCAGAATATCCCAAGATTTCATAAGATTTCAAGGTTGTGATAACCATCAATTTCTCCCCTGGGATTTCCATGTCTTTCATGATCATTAACCCATCACAAATCCCATGTCATTAATGATCATTAATAACCACTATGGAAAAATCACAATTTTTGATGGGTAAATCACCTATTTCTATGGCCATTTTCAATAGCTATGGCAGCTATGGTAGTTTACCGGAGGGTGATCCCATGTCATTCCCAGCCTGCAACATTTGCTGCTGCTGCTGCTGCTGCGTGACCGGCGATTGCGTGCCACGCGAGGCGGCCCCAACCCGTGGCTCCGTTCGAGAAGGACGCTGGTCCCTGGTGCGGAGCTGGCAATGGCTGGCAGTAAGAGAGATTAAAATTTGGTACGATATGCGACACGATATACATACATACATACACATATATCATATATATATATATATGGTGTATATGTCTATATATACATTTGATAATATATGCAATTGCATATTCTTTACACCTTGCCTCATTCAGAAAGAAGTACAAAGCATCATATAATGTGTATACATATATATACATATATATACATATATATATACATATATATATAAATATATATATATATACAGTATATATTTATACATTCATATTTTACAGACATAGGCGCGACATCAATTTTGAATGAAGAAAACAGCATACCCTGCCACTGCTGGTGTTACAAGCATGTTGGGCATCAAATATGCTTAAACAAAATGCCAAACTAAATGTTTGGTTTGTCGTCCTGCACTTCATGTCAAACACGCTTCAAAACGCATTTGAAGTGTGCGAATATTTAGTGGGCCGCTTGGCCAGGCATATAGCCTTTTTCTTGAATATCCAATGTACCCAATGTGCTCTTTGCTTCTTCTGGGTATGCATGTATATGTTTCGTAAATTACATAATATCTATATGTCCATATCATGATGTTATTGTCCACATACATGTAATGTACATATTTGTACTGTAATTATATTGTGTTATATCATATCATATTGTGTTGTATTGCATCACGATATAAAACTTTATAATATATTTATATGAGCGTATCCAATATTATATTATATGTACACACATGAATTTGTCTGTATGAAATTAATGTAAGGCCATGTAATGTTGTGTTCTGTGATGTATGTAATGTATGGAAGTGCAATGTCATGTCATGTGTGTGATGTAACGTATTCTAACGGAAAGGAATGCAATGTACAATGTACAGTAATATAAAGCATGTGCGTGTACATATATATATATATATATGATTATTTATGTATATATATATATAAATATATATGAATATGATTATGTATATATATATATATGTATGATTATATATATATATATATATCTACATACTACATATATGAGCCAGGTCCCAGGAACCCCACAACCCGCCCAATGGTATGGTGCCCCCCCCCGAAACCTCCAATATGCACACTATTTAAGCACAGCCTCCCATTTATACACTATTTGCAGCATTTCAGAGCCACAACCTCGTGAGTCACTGGACCCTGTCCAGCTGTATATTTCCAACATATCAATCTAGATCTAGCAATCACTGGCATACTTCCCAAAACCTGCTTATGTACTGCCTATAGCATGCCTTACACATGGTTATATTCTCAAAGAGCACATATTGATACCTATGTAATCCTTCTTTCTATTGGCTTGGATGCAGTATGTACCTACAAATCACCACCTAAAATGACATACCCTTGTGTAGTATATACATTGCCTCATCACTACCTATATACTCCTTAAACCCTTTATTTACTACCTACACATGTTTCATAGCGTGCCAATATACGACTCATTGCATAGCGCGCCCATATACTATATCCATATCTACTCCCTGTAAACTCCCTGAATACTCTCCATATACACCCTATAAACTGGACATCAAGCGCTTACAGCTGCACAAACACTGCCCATGTAGGACTGTTGTTGTTGGGAACCACCCCCCAAGCCACAGGGGAGGGGGGAACCATCCGGCTGGGGGTAGGGGTTGTGGTGATCCCTGCTTTTATGTATATATATATATATATACATATACACACATGTATATATTATATATATACATATATATATATATATACATACATACAATATCAATAACAATGAGAATAATAACAATAGGGTACCCTGGACCCGCTTGATTTAACCCCAAGCCACATCTTACCCCGGTGTGAGCCTGGAGCCGGGCGTTTCACTGATCTTCTCCAGCTTCTCGCTAGTGTTGGTCAGGGTGTCCTAACGCTGGGAAGCTTTGACGAATGCTTGATTATCTTGATTCTGAAAAAGATGGAAAGTTCATCGGTGGTCGGCGTTCATGTGATGACAATAGGATTTCAACGGGAATTCAACGAAATTTCAACCAAGAAAAAACACTGTTATCCAGTGAACACATGTTAAAACATATCTAAAAAATGATGCGGCAACTTGAAGGGCAAGTGGTTTGTGAACATGATTTGCACGTTCCGCGACTGCCTTTGCACCGGTGGTAATAATCACACTTAGTAATTCCATGTATTCCAATTACCTACTAGATCAGTTCAACATCATGGTCTGTAAATGTCTGTAAATCCAATGACCTGAGAATAAACACTTACATCTGTATGTACAATGTATGTATATATATATATATCTAAAGGTGGGCAAATCATTTTTCTCATCAATGACTCAACTACACCAGCTCAATCCCATTGATCATGACAGTTCTGACCTTCAGGGCAGCAGCGCCGGCTGAAAGACCTGCCATTATGATGATGATCATCATTGCTGTTTCATGTGATGTTTAGTGTGAATTTTTGCGATATGTTTTATGTTTATGTAATATGATGGTGAGGATGACGATGATGATCTCAGTGGATGGTGAATCGATTCTAGTCTAGTTCTTTGAAAAGGACTTTCAGATTTCCCATTCCAACTTATCATACAACCATCGGGGCACCGTGCGGCGCCTTCATCCACGCGCTTGATGAGATGTCGCATGCGCACCTATCCACGGGAGGCCAATGTACCAAGTTCATCCAGTGATTTCAAGCCATGAAGATCCATCAGGCATACCGTATATCTGCTGCAAAGGCATGAACCATGAATATATTTGAAGGTACCTGTGATGAGATCCAGGAGTACATGGCACTCAGTTCCCCAAGACTGTGGATGTTGGGTAGCAACTCACCTTGTACGACCCCATCATGCTCTCAAGGCCATTCCAAGCTCCTATACCAAGGGCCTCGTTCATCCCAAGCTACTGTATTGGTTGAGTTCAACGCAAGTCGTGAGACCCAAGCATGTACTTCCCTAGCTCTACATCCCTAGTCATCCCTATCACTATCTGACTATCTGAGATATTCCATGATATTCAACAATTGCTTGGACTGAAAATAGGCTAGTACCCTCCAGCTTTCATGTTTCATCCTTGTCCCCTTAATATCACCAACATGCCATAAATCAGTGTATATCCTACTATATACATATATATATATAATATATATATATATATATATTATATTATGTATATCCTTATGTAATATTTCTTATATATATATAATAGTTTACTATAATTTAGTACAATTAATATAATATCACTAACAGTGCCATAAATCAAGGTATACTATATATTACATCTATATACCATGGTATGCATCATTTTCAAACAACATCAACCTTTTCTACACCCTGCTCCAACAGCGCCTCTGTTTGATCGGTGCGTTCCTTCATAGAAGCGGCCCCAGCGGACAAGCCCTCATCGATGCGACCTGACACGTCTGCATCTCTGGTTGCTGACCTTTGGGATATGTAACCAATGGTGGTTGATAACCAAGAATGAGCAACGATCATGGGGATATAATGGTCATACGATGAGATATTATATTATTATATATGATTCATCATCTTCAGTGTCTTTCATCTTTACACAAACAGACATGTCACGAAAAAAAAATCTGACACCATCTGACACCAAATTGAAAGAAACTGGTCCATCAAGCATCATTGAAACCCCCCTTCTGCAGCGGTAGTTTCTCCACGTTTCTCCCCTGGGATCCAGACCGATAAGTCCTGATGCAAGTGGACGGCACGATCAACGACAAGCGATGTCATGTATCGCTTTGCGTGCCTACAATGTGATATGTGGATACAAAATGATACAGTAAATTACAGGAATATAATATGCGGATATATGTGGTTAGAAAATGTTGGAAGCGATGTTTCTTGATGGTCGGTAGCTGCAGAGATTTGAACAATTATTAAAATTAATTATTCCATGAGAGTCTCTTTTTGAACACAGCTCATTGAATGCTTGATCATCGAGGACATCCGAAGTTGCCACACGAAGAAACATTGCAAATCCATATCGGCTTCACAGCGTGCCTCGCATCACTCCTTCCAATTCGGTGGAGAAACTCTTCAAGTTTGCCTTGCTTTCAGAGCAGATCTGAAGCTGAGCATCATGGAGGCTGAAGATTGAACAACCTGCCTCCCGTTCCCCTTTGTCTCGCTTCACGGAAGCCTCCAGGGAGTTCATTCGAGCCTCAGCAGAAGGAAAGGATTCGGACTTGAATTGAGCAATCCAGAGCCTCTTTGAACTGTCAATACACCTTGCAAAGTTCTGCTGGCAAGTATATGCAAGTAGCTGCTAGCTGCTAGTCCTAGCTGTTGGTAGCTCGATGTGCTTCAGCTAGTCGTTTACCTCTATTTATTAGATTTTATTAGTTGGTTTTGTCAAATGGGGATGCCCCAATCGCTTTATAGCCAATGGAAACATGATCAACCACGGGATTCATAGAACCTCTGAGCAGTAAACCTCCAGCAATTGGCGTGCGCGACGTTCTGCGGCCAATTCACCTGGTGATGAACTCAGCAGCAGAGCTGTCGTTCAATTTTCAGAAGATTTTTTCAATGAGTTCATACATATACCAAAATGGTCATGTGCCTTTACCTTTGGATTTGTTTTGTTGAATTGGCATATCCTTCATGTTTCCAGTCACTATCTGTATGAAGCTCAGCTAGATATGGCTATGGGGAAGCCCGAGCAGAGATGTTCATCCCCAGAGATGGACCCATGGTTTGGAATCTCATTTGCCCTACCAAGCTTGCTGTAAATTTTGGTATCCCTCGTTTCTGGAGAAAGCCAAGATGGAATTGAAACATATTGAAACCACCAAACCAGTTCGACAGAACCACACCATGGCCAGCTGTGCTCCCACACCGTCCAAGCGCGCCACCAACTGGCGCAAGCCTGAGTCTGCAGCATTTCCACCTCCTCGGTGGCAGCTATGATCCAATATGATCCAACCCCACATGGACAAGAAAGGGGGGGAAATGCCTCTCTGTCCTTGATCACTGTTGATATGTGAACGATTCTCAAAAAGCAATCCGATCGGTACTCAGTTGGTGGGGCTAATCCCAACAAAAGCACTTCACCTCGATCCGATCAAGCGCAAGGTCCTATCTCTCCGCACTCCAACTTGACACGGCGATGAATCACTGCAACATCCTGTCGCTGGGGGTATGTCATTCTCATCCTGACCCCCTCCTTGCAAACCACAGACCTGAAAATCATGTTTCCAACTACTGCCTCACTGAGTTTTCTCGTTTTTGTCTCTGAAATGCTATGATGTCTTGCCGATATGGATTGGCCCAAACACGACCCAGGTACCCAAAGTTGTTCCGCAACGAAGTGCTGGAAACGTCCTAGGTAGTAGATGTGATTGAAGTGAATCATGATGTCATATCTATCCATCAACTTGAGTTTGTCTGAACATGGTGCGCACAAATTTGATGGTTCATCATCATTTCCAAAATATATTTTTGAGGTGTACATATCCAATTTTTGGACACAACATGACACAAACAAATATCACATGGTTGGTTCCATATCCCATCCTATTCCCATTGTGTGCTTGGTCTACCCCCATTGTTTAACCATTCCGATCTTCTCACCTTCATTTAATCCCCAGGTCAAACAGCTTCTGGTCCTCTTCTAGCCAGGCAACACGACGTTCTAAAGGCCTGGCAACACGGAGTGCTATGGCATATGGGTCCAAAATCCTGGGATTTATGGACGTTCATCATGACGTTCATCCCCCCAAAATATGGTGGTAGCTCTTGATCCATCCCCATTTGCGGCTACTGATCGTAGTTCAGAATGATTCCCGTTCAGATGAAATGAGGCTTTAGGGATCATGCCCTTGCCAATCACCAATATAATTTATTCATTGCGACCCAAATAGATACAGATAGATACAGCACCAAACAATACCAAAAACCATGATTGAGTGGAGAAATGTGGAGAATCTGTTCATTTTGGGGTCTTTCAATTCTCATGTTCACCATGGTAGGGGGGATGATGGGGATGGGATTCATACCGTAGCCCTCCAAGGGCTCCATGACTTGGGTCTCCCGGCTGTGTCTGATGAGACACGCCCCCAACCGATGTGTTCAACTCGCTGTTGGCCTGACAGATCTGACAGAACACCATAGAACACCACACCCCCCTGAGGATTCATAGGATTTTTGATCTCACATAATCCCACCATATCTCACCATAGTTTACATAATCATCATAATCATGTTTAATTTAAATGTATCCACAAATATCTATAAATTGTGGGGGCATTCTCCCACACCTGGGCCCGGCCTGTGAATTTACGCCAGAGGTGGGCTTTGCCTGCCGGCATCGGTGGATTCCGATCCCGCCGAGCTACCCGAACAAAAACATCCAGTAGTAATCCTTATCCATTCACATACATCATTGATCATCATTGATCATCATTGACCATATCCATCAATCCAGTCTCAGCAGTTTTTCTGGAGACCTGACCTCTTAGAATCAGTCTGGAAGTGAGACGCATTGCCGCATTAATGTTCCTTCGAATCGTTACTGTTTTCACACATTTACGAATGTTGTATCCTTGAATATGTTCCGAGGAAAACTCGTTCCAGCAAAACCAGACCATCAGTGTTCACAGGAAAGTCAATCAATCAGCCGAGTCAGCCGAGCACTGATAAATCTGTGAAAGCCGTGGGATCTGCGATCTGCTGGAGTTTGAAACATGTTGCACTCAATGACCAACGGTGTGCAAGTGCCGTATGTTTTGAAGCATCCAAATGAGATATGATATTATATATATACACATGCAAAATTGATGGAACTTATTAAACTTCAATGGGCCATCAATTTATAGATGTATGAGCCCGTAAAGCATGTATATGTATCAAACATTATCAAACATATCTATAGTTCCATTCAACTTCAAAATTCCAAAGACATCCAAAGACTCAGAAAACCCAGCTGCCTCCATCATGGCGCAATGTGTTGCACTCGGGTCAAGGTGTTGGAGGACTCAAAAAAGCTGCCGTTTCATACCGTGCTCAACAACGCGACAGCGGCGCAGTGGCTCCAACAGGTCTTTGCCACGGGGTTCCAGAAATATGGGTACCCCAATACTGGAGAATCCTATTCCGATGGACCATGGATGATTTGGGGGTTTAATATGGTTTAATCTTGTTTAATATATCTTAGAAAACCTCCAAATGTTGTCAGATGGTGCCAAATCTCTGTCCGTAGCTCTTCTTTTTGTCTTTATCTCCCCGATTTGGCAAATGCTTCCAGTAGGTGCTGCACTATCTCTTTCCCTGCTGATCATACTCAAACAAAAGAAAGACCGGAAATATCCGGAAATCAAATCTGATCCACTTGAAAATCCAGCACGGCCGCACTCTGCACAGTCCATGTTTTCTCCTCTGCGTTAATGCTCACCATTCGTAACATCGATGGCCACATTAATGCTCAGCATTCCCAGACTATGGAGAAGCAGGACCGGAGGCACCTTGATTGCAAGTCGTGTCATCGCAAGGGGAACTTTTTCGAATGACAAAGACAAAGTCTCTTCAATGAATGAGGTTGGATACGCTCGGATATCAAGATTGAATGAGATGTGACTAATGAATGTGGCGTGGCATGGCTGAATCCAATCAAATGCTATCATATCTATATATATATATTATATCACTATATACTATACATATATTTATATGGATATACAATGATATATATATATTTATTTATATATTGTGTCTCAGTGAAACAGAAGCACCAATTTCATGCATCTAGATGTGAATCTGAACCCATCCACTGACAGCTACACACAATGCCCAGTGCCCTTACTATCGAACAGGACCCGTATGGGCTTCGTTGCGGTCACAAATGTCAACCCCTGCCGGCGAACAAAAATAATCGCTCAGTTTCTCTTTTAGACAATGACTCAGTGTCTTCAACAGTGACAACAACATACTACAACCAGCAAATGAGGTTCAAAATCCTGGTGCTCTGCTGAAGAATCTGAAAGATTCTGTTGGCATATGAATCATATGGCATCATTCGACCCGCGTGTTCTGATCTGTTCTGTTTGCTCTCCCCTCTCAACCGATAGACACCGTCGCTGCGGACCTTCCAGGGCTTCTCTGCACGTACTTCACCAGGATGTGCAACACGTCGTAACACCTTTCAGGTTTGAAGCATATCTTACCATCCATGGCAAACGAGGGATGCAAACACAAAATCAATGAAAGACTTGAGATGAATTCTTTCTGCTTTGAGCGTGCTACATTGCTTCACCGTTCTGCATCTAGTAGTCCTTGTGCACCATTCCCCCAATCCGCTCTATCTCTGCTGCATCCTAATAGTGCAGTAGAAGTCTTGCTACAAACAAATTATTTGCGAAGTTAGTCTGGCGCGGCAGACTGATGGAAAAGCGTCTCGCAGGCTCTTAATGAAATGCGGCACTCGTTCCTTTCAAACTACTAAATCTCAAGCAATCCACCCTCTTGAATTAATCCCTGATGCAAGCAGCTGAGGTGAAGACCACTATGACTCACTATGACTCACTATGACTCACTATGAACCACGAATTGTCACAAGGGCCCACCACCTTGGATTATTGCTGTTGCCGCAGGCCTCGCAGGTCCTTTTTTTAGCAGCAGTGTCAAGCCTTCAGGTCATTCTGGAAACAGGTCATCAAAATGCTAAATTTTCACACAGCGCAGAGCATGGGGATGTCACAACCACAACAGTTGAGCGACAACAAGTCGGTGGGATATCATCTCATGTCGCAGCTCCTGCAGTCAATGTCAGTAGGCTTTTACTCCTCACGTGCAGTCAGCACTGGCGTTGTTTAAGGAGTCAACAGGAGCCTCCTGCGAATGGTACATTCGTGAGGGATGCACTGCAGTAGCATGTTGCGCTCACCAAATAGGTGAGGCGATGTTCTAAACAGCTCAGCAGCTTCGGAAAAACGGCAAACATCATCAGAAAGGATTGTTGTTCTCCTAAAGTTGATCATTGAACCCATAGTTGCCTATTAAGTGGTCCTATCATGTACAAGTGTGCCAACAGTCTCTCATGTTTGAACCTCAGCAGGAATCTATGTCAAATCCCAACCTTACCGAAGCAGCATGCTGTGCTAAGGCCAGGGGTCCCCTTGGGGGACCCCTTGGGGGATCCCAACAGGACTTCACCGAGGGAAGATTTCTAGTAAAAAGGGTGACCCATACAAGATATTCGCGCTGGATTCAAATATCTTTCAAGTTATTCTAGATAGTAAAGCAATATAATATATATATATTATAATCAAACATATATTATACATATATATATAATATATATATAAATAAATTAATCATTATATGTTATTGTCAGACACACACACACAAGAAAAACGGAAAAACTACTCAAATGGTCTCAACAACTATCTCAACAAGTTGCTCAAATTCTGTAATCAGCCAATGACGTGCCACGGTTGTCATGGCTCGTCATGGCTATTCTGGCAGCACCGCTTGGGCGCGCCGGCTCTGCAGCTCACCCTTCAACAAGCGCGTCCAAATGGGTCCTGGCCATGAGATGCAGAAAAAAATCCAAGAATATGTAGGATGCAACAAACCAAAAGCGGTTTGTTTGCCACATACAGTACTGGGCGGATGTTGTCTCTTACCCCAGGCACCCAGAAGTTACCCCATCCCAATGGCACACAGGGTTACCCCAGGCCATCCAGAAGCTACCATTGCAAAGCCTTTCCAAAACCTCTCTGGGCTGGGTTTTGACTGGCTGCAATTTTAACATATTTTAACGAGGTCCGAACGAGGTGCGAACGAGGTCCAAATTATTTTGGGAGACTGACCCCGTAAGTCTCCTGACAAAGTCTTTGGTAGCCACACGCTTTCGCAATCTTTTCAGAACAGTAAAACTCAAGAGCTTTCAGCGGTGGAGCAGAAGAGGAAGCCAAGCCAAGCAGCAGCTGCAGGTAAGAGCAAGGAGACAGAAGAGAAGACATAGGCGCTGCCCATGTGGGCCTTTCCCCATAGGCACACCACGATTTGGCACAAGATCTTGTCATCGGCACTTGTTACAACATCGACCCAGTAGTTTAATTATCTGTTTCCCAATGGGCACACCTAGTGCCAAATAAGTCGTGCAAAGCATCCCTGACCCAGCAGTGTACCCCTGCGTTGTGTGCCCTGCAATGGACAAACAATAAGAAGGTTTATGACTACAAATGGTAGGTTCATGTTGGTGAAATTCAGCGTGCCTATGCCTTTTGTGGTCCTAAAATAAGCAATGATCCAATGGAATCATAATATCATATATATATATATAATTAATTATATATCTTTTATACACTCACTTCCCCACGGCACACCGACCTGAGACAACTTCAGGGGAGACGAGACAAGAAACGACATAAACCCAGTAAAGTACACAACACTGTACATACTCCTTTCTGAAGAAATACGAAATCTACCCACGTTAATCATTGTATTGTGCAAATACATATATTATATATATATACACATACACATGGACATGTTAAATAGACGTGTAAATAACCACCAATAATATATCTACAAGACCGCGAAACACTGGAACATGATGACACATTTTCACATATCAAGAACAGTGCCTGATGGTGAAATGCCCATGTCCAGCCTCCACGTGATCTCAGGGCTGCCATAACTTCCGGGCTGTAGATATTGGCTGGTGCAGGTTTCATCTTGCACCTGTTTACAGTAACCAGCAAATATTCTCAACATTTGGGTGTGTACATCAGTGAATGGGTAGCACCCCAAAATGGATGGTTTATGAAGTTTATGATCAAAACCATCAAAAAACCAATTGACATGGATGATTTGGGATCCCCCAATATTTTTTTCGCAAACCTCCATTTGACTCGAACCATCTTTCAGGCGATCGCTTTTGGGGCGGACTGTATCGCTTTACAGCCGTTCATAAAATTTTCAATCTTTCCATATCTTTCCATACATGTGTGACTCCACCCTACTAAATTGATCTACCGCTATTTGGACCGTACCTCAAATCTTCGGAAAAATGTGAATGGAATATGAATGGAATGTGAATGGTTGAAGGATATGAAGGGGATCTGATCCCAAATTTTCTACGCTATGCCACGCTTGTCACGCCTGCGGCAAAGCATTTCTGGATCAGCCTTGGTACGCCGTATGCAAATCGATAATCAAGTTCCATGCCGGGCAAGTATACTCGGTATAAAACAGCTAAATGCCTACAGTATATTACTACATACTCGCTGGTTCCAAGCTCTGATTCTGCTTCCAAGCTGACTCAGGAATGCATTGAGCATCTCGAAAGGCTACTGTAGTGCAACTAGTGTCATTGGAAATCAAGCCTTTCAGATATGAGGAAATCGAGCCCTTTGTTGGGTCCATGGACTGGGGCCCCAGGCACGGAATTGCCCGGCTTGAAATGGTCGGTTGTCACAGTTTGCAGAGACACATCGACAGCACCCCAGCACGCGCTCTTGGCGTCTTTCCTTGCAACACAAAGAGCAGCTGGCGCCCCATCTGGTGCCCAGTCGGAGTGGCAGTAAATCAAATGATATCTTATGCATATCAGATTTGGTCGATACAGGTACAGTAATTATACATACAATACAGTATATATATATACATACCTAGAATTTGGTGAGTCTCTGAACATCTTCAAAGGACATAGGCCATAGGCCCTGACATAGGCGATGTTCAAAGTCATGACCATCCAGCTCCCCACCCCCAATGCTACTATGGCACCACGTGTATACCACGAAAAATGTGTGGCGCTCGCGTCTCTACAGTTGCCAAACCGGCGAAACCAGCCTGTCAGCTTCCATTCCACCACAAAGCAGCTTCCATTCCACCACAAAGCAGCTTCCACACAAACATACACAACCTGCTGGAATAGTGGAATGTGGATGAGTATGGTGAATTCGTGTGAATTCCCATGAATTCCATGGGAACCAACTCAAATCCTTCTCGGCTGATGGGACAGATGGGACATGTTTTCCAACGATGCCAATCTGATGCCCTTCAAGGGGGGTTCCTAAAATACAGGTACTCCAAACATCCCCAAACCATGGCTTTTCACATTGATCATTGCCAATTTTGCAGTACCCCATGGTACCCCTCAAGTTAGGAAACCTCTATAAATGATAAACTCCTTCAGTTAGAACAGTTAGACCCTTGATCTGCCGCAGCCGTAACTCCACCTGTGTGGATGCTGGAAGCATTGTGGTCTCACTGCGACGTGACGCCGAGCTGCTGCGACGTGCCATGGCTGCGAAGGCACAATACCCAATGGACTAAAGTGACTTATCAATACTTATCAGCTTATCACTTACAGTATCATAGCTTGAATAGCCTTCTCATTCAGCATGAAAGCAACATGAAGTCAAGTAGCGCTGAAATCTTTGAGTCTTGCTGCATACTCCAATACGATACGCATAGATTCAGTGCCCCGGGAGCACCTTTGGCTCCACAATCTCAAATGCAAATCCAAAGCGGGACGGGATCTTTCTGAATTTTTCACAGAACTTTTTGCAGGAATCATCATGAAACATATATGAAACATGTGTTTATAATTTCCCTTCCAAACTGACTTTGACATACATCACTATCTCTGCATGGCAGTGACACATACGTCAAAACACTCAAAACTTGACCATGTTGCTTTGTCCAGAAATGTCCAGAAATGTCCAGAAAATAATGCAAAATCGTATAGGTCAAAACCGTAGCGCTGCTGCTAGATGTTCATCCCCCATCACCTGATGGTCCAAATCCCAAGTTCAGAATTGGTGGTCTGTCCATTTTCATCCGTAGCTTTGGAGCGATATGGATTACAACGATATCAGTATCTCATTTATATATACATGTATATGTAATATGTGTATATATAATTATATATATATATGCATAATATATATATATATTTGATTATATTTGATCATATCAGATCATTTGTCAGTGATCAACTGTTTCACCAAGAGATGATCATTCGTAAATCCATCAATATGGATCTGGGATATCCATCGCCTCATCGCCTCATCGAGCTCAGCCTCTGGTCGTCAAACATGGCGAGCCGGGAAAATCCTGGAATCCGAGGAACACATTGGAAAATCGGAAAATCCTTATAGCCTTTGTAGCTGGAAAATCTGGAAAACTCATAAGTGGGGAATCTTCCAGCTCGCTATGTTTGATTTGCGGATGATTTTTTGAAATAGGGAAACATATGGAAACATGGTGATTAATCAGTGGATCGAATGGACTGGAATGGGTAGCCGGTAGCCAGTTTAGTCCAGTTTTCAGACAACCCCATAAGATCTATTGAGAATGTTTTCTTCCGTCATATTCAAGTTCATTCCAAGCCCGAGAATTTCTGTACTGCCATATTCTAATTGTCGTTTCGTATACTTGCCCCTGACAGTCCTTGAAATACCAGAAGGCACTACTTTGGGGTGGTCATCAAAGCGTCAATCTCCATCTTGAAGCTCAGGTAGAATCCAAAGCATCCCAGCATCAAAGACAACACCTAAGCTGTGTCAAGAACGGAACTCCCCGGGATATCTCTTGAATTCATAGACCAGCTTGGTAACCGTCATGAGATATCTTGGATTGATGTGTCACTCATCTTTTGATATCTCTGGGTAAATTATAGTAATTCACTAACCTCAAATAAGGCTATTTGTAGATAGTTCACCCCCTTAGGTCCCCTTAGTAACCACAATTCCAGTGAGGTCGCAGTGAGGTCGTTAAAATTAACCAGATATCTTCTGGATTCTTTTGGGGGAAAACCAAGGGAAACCCATACGTTATCTACATAATTAGACATATTTCATACGGTCGCTGAACGAGTCAACATCTGATCATGTGTCAAAATGAGGTACCCAAAATTAATTACCTTTAATTTCCAACATTTCACCATGTCTTATCTATGATACAAAACAAAAGATCATCAACAATTGTAGGCCCAGGGTCTTAAATTCTGATCCAAATCTGTTTAACTTCAGATCCCGCAGTGCTCCCGTGCTGCGCCGTGAGACCCTGTCAGGGTGACTATGACAAGCGAGCGGCATGGCAAGAAACGGCTGGCGCATCGTTCTCCAAAGATGTCGACCTAGTGTGACATGGCAAAGCGATGTGTGCCAAGCCAAAGCGATGTGGGATCCAATGTGGCTCGAAATTACAACACACACACAGATCACCATTTAATGGTGTTCAAATTATGGCCATATATTAACCATTCAAATGGTATGTTTAGTGCATAGAAACCCTTTAAATGCCATTTAATGGTCTAAGAACCCAACTTTGACCATACCACATGCAATCAGAATTCCTTGAGCATTTACTCCAAGGACCACTGTTCAAAACGTGGGTACTGTATGTCAATGTCTCTTCCAAAGGCTTCACACGTGACACACCGGACCCCAAGTTCAGCCGTTTTATCAGAGCAAGTTGCCGTGGACATCCAATTTGCCATTCCAACCCTAAGCCATTGTCATGTAACATGGTGTTGTCAAAACTGACTATGAGCCCCTTGTAATATAAATAATTATATGTAATGTGTTTTATGATTTTTTATGATGCTTTATTTACACGCCCCGCCCCCCCTACCATCTCTCTCCCACTCTGAAACCCTTGTGTGGGATTTAATCTGCACATCTCAAACAAGTCCTGGACGCCAGGACTTAACAACCTGAACCTTTCCTGCAAGTAACCCCTTGCCACATGTTGGAAAAAAAAGGAAAAAAACCAAGTGAGGAAACACATTCTTTTACATGACGATGGCTTTCCTATGGCAAAACACCTATCCTTCCGTCTATTTGGCCCACCTGCAATGCTAAGCCCCGCACATAGTGGTTCACTCGCAACAGCTGCCATGGGACTTCAACGTCCAAGGCGCCAGGGCTGGATCGTGCATAGTGATCGTAGACGCCCCACACCTAGGCGTATGTTGATGTGTTGATTCGCAAGGACAGAAGGATTTAGAGTGACATTCAGCACATGTTACATATATATATCATATCATATTATCATATATTATACATATATAATTATATAATTAATGATATGTGCATATATATATATTATAACATCTATCTGTAATTTCATCACTTGTGACCATCCCACCCCCCCAATGATGGGTTTCAATTTAGGCTTGACCCCCGCATGATTTGACATGAGATCTATGGTGATCCAGCAGCTCTCCAACTCCTAGGCCAAACACCCCGCTAAAATGGTCCCAATTCTGTGGAAATTCCATGAAATTCCCTACTAAACCAAACTAAAGCATGGATTTCTAGGGAGTGTTTTTCATAAAATCGGGGGATGGGATTCCTGTACCAAGTCTCCCAGATTCGATTTCAAAGTTCACAGGAAAAACCTCTGTTACAGTCCATGGAATCTATGGATAATCATCTTGTCTTCCTCACCCAGTGAGAGTCCAAGCGTCATTCAAGGGATTCTTCAAGGTGACACCAGGATGATTCAACCAGCAGTCATCTCGTGGATTCCCTCGTCCAATCTCTGCCAGCACGCGCACTGGCGCCACTGCACGGTGCAGATACCGTCCCTGAGCGACTGGCAGTCCCAGCTTGGCTAAAACCGCTTGGTGCTATATGGTGCTATCACATTCAATTCACAGCTGCAAGATGCTGCAAGAATCAAAATAAGACTTCAGCCATGACTTCAGCCATGTTTCAATCAGCCAAGAAGAATTCGGGTTGATTTGGCCACCATAGTCCATCATTGATAGCGGCACCTGCAGGCATAGCAGAGCAAACAATCAGCAGCACAACTCTCAAATCCCAGCAACTACTGTTGGTTTGACCTCAGCTTGAAAGAGTCATTTGTGCAAAATGTACAACATATCAAGTGACCCCATATGATTCATTGGACATCAAAAAATGCAATCATCGCAGCTAGAATACGGTAACTACATTTGAATATACGGATTTTTTAGTATATGAATTATCATTTTAGACTACCTCCGGGAAGGTTTTCCGTGGCCCGACCAGCCACTTTAACAAACGGATTAAACATATACGAACTGGTATTTTAGACTACCTCCGGGGCCTCGCGGTCTGGCCCGCCTTCCACATATTTAAATGTCGTTACCGTACTCCTAGTGCAGTCTACTCTTGCCGTGTTCTGTGCGCCAAAATCTTTAGAGAGCAAGAATGGCTTGCAAATCAACGACCCACGATCTCAAATCATTCCATGTGTTGTAACAATTTGCCACAGCCGGCCCAATGACTTTGGGAAATGTTCCGCAACACACCCTCTGTTCATCCCACTTTGACAAGGAACTGTGCCAATCTCTTCCCGCTTCTGCTCCAGATGCTCCAATACTGGATGCAGTCGTTGACCAGGAACCTGCCAATTTCTCTGGCGAACACTTCATGGTCTTTGCCATGTGGGGGTTTCCAGAAATGGTGGTAATTACCCCAAAATGGATGGTTTATACGTGAACATCCTATGAAAATGGATGATTTAGGGGTACCCATTTATGGAAACCCCCATGTGGACATGGAAAGTGCAGGACCTTACCAAGACCCCTACAGCCTTGCTCCTTCTGTGGCATCTTCCAAGTTTCAGCTTGGGCACTGGTGTCAGGTAGGCATCAAAGCTGTGCAAGGTTATTACCTTCAGGAATGCAAGGAACGCCAGACGTCAGGGGAGGCAGCTCACCATCACAAACTTCCCTAGAGCCTACTGATTTAACAACAATTAAACGCTTGACCCACTTGACCAATGCCATGAATGATGTTGATGAAACACAGTTTGTTGGCTCAAAGCCATCAGCGAATTTTAGTAACATATGCAGGGACTCTCGTGACTATGCAATGGAGGTTTGAAGTCGAAATCCTGTTCAAAAAACACAATTCAGCAAAGAAATATCGATAGTTTGTCTGAGGGATGAACAGAATTTTCACAATTTTGAGCCCATTATTGCAAACACCTCCCATACGACTTTTTCATACTTTTTCCACTTGGTATTTTCATTCCAGGTTTTCACAAACGCTCAGTGGCCCAGTCTGATCGCCCTCGCTGACTCCACAAGCAATGCGCCTGGCTCTAACAGCTGTTGCAGCATGGGATGCGCATCACAGCAAGATCCGCTGAGGAAAAAGATGGACCACGGCTGCCCCAATTTCGAAATACCAACTAATTACATGAATGAACCTAACTGTAGAAGTCAAATTTAACTCAAGCAACATATAAAACATATATTTTCTTTGTTTCACATGTTTCACAAGTTGCCATGGAATTCACATGGATTCACCATCCCTCAGCCAGCTATACGCTGCGCCTCCGCCAGCACGCTCAAGCAGTGGCGACAATGTGCCAAGCGGCTGATCGAGGCCAACTTCGAGGACAACTTCTCGGGCCAAAATGGGAAGTAGGACACCTGCCAGATGGGATCGTTGAAAAACATGCCGAAGATGGGGAACCGATTTGTGATTATCTAGATGGTTGTTTATAGCTGTTTATGGTTAGGTATGGTTCTCAGTTCTCTATGGCTATTAGTGTATAATTATATATATATGGTTATTTATTCATGGTTGTGTATGGCTATTTGTGGTTCTGTAATATATATTCAATTCAGGACAACGATGATCAACCATTGGCTTTGAATGGGGCTAGTTTAATCTAATCATTAGGCCATTAGGGTCGTGGAACTGGTGCTATTTGTTGATTTGTTGAGGTAAAATATGGCGAGCTCAACCCTGAAATTGGAAGTGTTTGCATAGGGTACTGGGGTGAAAGCCCGCTTGCACTGGGGAAATTGGCCTTGTGATGCAAACAGCTCTGGAATGGGCCATAGCTTCTATACATTAAAGTCAAATTACTATGTCTGCCTCTGCACATACATGTATAATTATATATCATATATTGGAACATAGTGTATATATGTATACATATATCATACATATATATATATATACACACTATGTCATTATTATTATGTTCCAGTATATATATATATGGTTGTTGATCAAAATTCCTTTATCCCGGAACGGCCATTCTTCGCGAATAAACATTTTACTTTCGCGAAACTTTCGCGAACCCCATGTTTATCTTTCGCGGGGCCCATGTTGGCCAACAACACCTCTTATGAAGATTCGTTCACCACCTGCCAAATTACGCCAGGGAATCACGGATCACTTCTTGGTAGCCTTTTAAACATGCAGCTAGCATCACGGAATCCCTTCTCAGGACAGATTTTTTTTGCAAAGTTTACTGGCCCACCCCCTTCAACATGCACTTTGACTTTCGCCCGCTCTTTCGCATAACTTTCGCGGAACTTTCGCGAAAATATCCCTATTCACAGACCCCGGCCATCAGCAGGGGGTGCACTGAAGGAAAAGCGAAGACCAGGGGCCTTGGCGTTTGGCTCTCGCAAAGCCTCACTTTTGGAAACTTGGCTACTGCTACTCGCATTCTCTGGTGCCTTTTTCCTGCCGGACCCCGGGCGGCAGTGGGTGGCAGCCCTTTACATATAATGATTATAATACCCAACTTTCGCGAAACTTTCGCGAAATAACATTTTACTTTCGCGAATTCGAAAAAAAACTTTCGCGAGGGTTTCCAACATAACATGCACGGCTTTCGCAATTAAAACTCCTTACAAGGACCTTTAGATCGATCACCATATGTACACAAATATCAAACAGAATTCTCTAGCGGATGCACATTATGACAATGAAACAGCGGCTGCTGGCGAATGATCTTCAAACAACGGCTTTGTCTTGCACGCGTGATTGAATCTCCTGTGGAAGCAGAACAGTGCAGTACTATTCATGGCATTGCAGAATTCATGGCATTGAAGACCCAGTGTTTTGAAGCTTTATAGATATATGCACCTCCCGGCTGGTGGTAGCAACTTCCTACCTCCAACTGGTTTCTGGTTCCTTAAAATGTCAACAGATGCTGTTTTGGTTTCAAGATGTCTAAACGAGTGGGCTAATCCACGTTGACGACCCAGCCTGTGCTGTGCCCCATGGGCCCCTCCGCCATTGATCCAACATTGGGGCGGCAGATCCATCTGAGTCGTAAAGGGCAAAGTGATCCACACCAATGGCCTGCCGTGACATGGAAACCTTTGGAATCGGTCTTTTCAATGAATCAACAGTCATCAACGTGTTCAAAAGTTCACTGAAATTCTGAGACGGAGAGGTTTATGAGGTTTGATGTCTTGATATGTCTTGAGTAGTGATGCCTGGATTAGTCCACTGACAGCGTGCCCGTGCCCTGCTCGCCTGGTGATAGGTCAACCACTGCTGAAGCAACGAGGAACCTGCTAAGCGCTGACCTGGCACGACAAATGACGACAACTGGTGGAAAGGCATGAGGCTGTAGATGTATCATACATTGTATCATTATTATTTCTGAATAATTCTGCACACCTATATTCATAGAATTCATAGGCTCCTTTTCTACATATAATATGTAATATAGATAGATAATGTGGCTCCAGGAGGAAACAGGATGCACACGCCTGCATTGAACATCACGCCAGTGCATACAGTGAGATGTCGCTGCCCTTCTTGCTTCAAGTCACAAAAAGGGATGTCTGGAGACTTCCAATCACCTGCAGCGCGGCGTCAAGCCCCACAAATTTGACATCGTGAAAAAGTGACTGAACTGCGCTAAGGCTATGTCAGGTTAGGATTAACAATCCCCCGATTGACCATACATAACCATACCATTCTAATTTTTTTAAATTATCTTTCGATTCTCCATCCATCACGATCCCTCAGTGACCTGTCTCCAATCTCAGCAGCAGCCGCTGGTCTTCAGCCGGAAAAGCGCATCTCACGACGACGTCGGTGCCTTTTTTCGGATGCGCTGTGATAGAAATGATGGCAAAATATGTGTTAAAATTGGGTAGCCCTATGGAACCAAAGATTTTATAGGACTCATGTTTAGATAACCATCTAATTATTGGGCTACCCAATTTTGACCTAAACCCATACCATGCCGATGCAGGTGAAGATTTTGATGACCACTACGCCAAAACCCTCAGGACTGCCTCAAGACTATGTCTATGCCAGTATGTCAGAGATGGAGCAATCCACATCAAAATACAAAGAGAGCCTTTGTAACGTGGCCGCTTTGTAAGCGCACAACTCCTTCCCTCATTTCCTGGGGGCCGTAAATTAAAGCCAAAAAACCAAAAGCGGAGGCACTGGAACACTCGACATCCGCTTCCTGCAGGACGTCGTCGAACATTTCGTGGAATATCGTGAGAATCTTCAAAAATCTAGCAGGTAGGTACGAGTAGACCAAGGCAGAACCGGCCTTCCATGGCCTTCCAAATCATTCCAAATCTTTGATCAAAAGCTCAGATTTTCACTGAATAGCATCAGATTATAGATTTAGAATGATTTAAATTTTGTATTTCCTATAATTCCAAATCTAAACTCATCCTGAGATATCCTCAAAATATCCTGAGATCTCCCATCTCCGCCTGGTTCGCAAGGGAGCCGCGCCATGAGCTGGAGAAACTCTCCGGCACCGTGCGCAGATTGCTGCCTGCCTGGGTGATGAAGCAGCCGTCCTGTCGCTGACTTCGCCCATCACTGAAGACACCATCTCCCCAATCCAGATAACATACAAATAATTACAACTATATATCAAATTAGAATATATACAACATGTTATTATATTTACTATATAAATAGTATGGTATATCTAAATGTTACAGTATACGTTATAGTTGTAACTTATAACGTTATAATGACAATGTCTTAATGCTGTACTAGTACACCTAGATAGATAGATAGATAGATAGATAGATAGATGATACAGTAGATGGACAAATAGTATCAGATTTAGACTTAGAAATTTAGATTTAGATCATTCTAGATCTAGATCTAGATTAAATAAGATTAAATTGATATAGATTCATAATAAATTAATTAGATCATCCAGCAAATCATCCAATATCTCCAGATCATCCAACAGCCCAGGCCGCGGTCCCTTGAAGCAACGTGCATCACTGTCTCCATGAAGACGCAGCCGTCCTCCACTTCTGCGAAAGCTCCAAGCACCTCGTGGGGAAATCAATAGACTTTCCATGGGCAAAGATCATATGTTTTCCATGTTTTCCATTGGACTTTCCATGCTCTTTTCCCTCTGGAGATGTTCGAGGGTTTTTCCTACTGAACTTTTGGCATCTTTTAGCATCTTTTAGCATGATACATGTTTTATCATTGTTTTTTTGCCCTTATCGAGGGGTCGAATGAGCCTGTGAGGGAGATGCTCTCAAGATACAAAGGTAGGGCACCCTCTAAAATCTACAGTAATGGTTTTGAACATCATTCTCTCCAAAAACAACAAAAACCAACTCTCTCGGGGTATCCCAGTTTTTGGATTATAGCATAAATTTGGTGGCAACATCTTTCGGCATTGAATCTGCAGAGAATGTAGAGATCCAATCTTAAATCCTCAGCGGGGACTGCATCCCAGCCGGGGAGTTCCACTGGATATCGAGCGGCATGGATCTCCACATCGGGCAGAAACGAACCTGAGACTTCAAATCATCTGGGCAATTTCAATTGATTTCAGGCACTCTGAAAAGATCAACAAAAACTACATTTGAGATAATTCCAGATCTCTAGAGCCTACTAGAGCATAGCGCTGTCTGAAGAGGTTTTTTCAGAGGATTTTTCAGAGGATTCCTGTCATGGGAGGGGCTGAAGGGACTTAGGGTATGCTCCATAGGTACAGTCACATAGTAACGTAGTATGTCTTCATTCCTTTCTGCCAAGAGTTTTTTTTTCGGCCTGCAATAATTCTTCCCAGAATCAGAAAACAATTATGGTGGGGATTTGTCGGATTTGTACATATAGGAGCAATATGTTGTTCCACCTGCTGATTCAAAACTGGTAAATCTCTGCATGATACTTTTCCGGAATGATGACGGGGCAATCCGTTGGATCACCGTGCTCAGAAACAAGCGCCTTCAAATAGGCTCCGGCTCCGGCTTTGCACATTTCTCAAAGCCCAGAAGCCACCACGTCATTTGGTCGATGTTCGAACCAGTCATGACTTCTTCGGTGTTCTACGCCCAGCCTTCCTTTGGCTGAGGTGTCTCCAGAATTCCTTGAATCACTGAGCCAATCGAGGCTTTGAAATCTTTGGATCTGGAAGCCGTTAAGGATAAGTCAACAGCTGCGGCCACAATTTTGCTCAGCTCAGCTTGCCTTGACTTCTCAATGCTTTCCCAAGTTGACTTGGTGCCGGTCTCATCCGGCCGTTGCAGGGCCATGACGGTGAGGTACTCTTTCTCCAGGTCGCTGATGGGTTTGGCGCGATCCGCTTCGCGTTTGGCTTTCATGGCCATTGACCAAATGCCTGGTGGTTTCCATATACAGAATATTCATCGATCAATATTAACAATCATATCGTGTTTTTACAATCAGAAAAGTGTTTACCACGTAACCAACGATAACTTAAACCACCAACAGAAACCACTCAACATCTAAGTTTTTCAGATGACACTAAAATATCCTAACGATTAATTACCAAACGTAGACATCACATCTGATTCTGCAGATGATTTCTCTCCCAACACAATTTAACCGCAGTTTCTTTTAAACAGAAACCAGACACCACCAAACATCTAAGTTTTTCAGATAATCAACATAAATAAAGAGACACCTCCCAACATTTGATGGATCCATATCATTTATCCATAAACATCCCAGCAATTTCTGCTATGGTTTTTTGAAGATAAAGAGCCCAGCTACTATCGGCGAAGGCGTTATGAGGACGATTCGCTGCTGTCACCTGCACCTCTACGAAGTCCAAGCCCTCACTGTGCAGGGAACGGAGCACCAAACGCACCACTGCGGCGGCGGGTAAACCCACGAAGAGAAAGGGTTCCAAAGAAAGGATGTCCTGGAAAAAAGATGGGAAAAGTCAAGGGAAATGAATGACAAATATTGAATGCATATAATCTACTATTAAATTGATGAATTACTAGTATGATAGATCTTCCAAATCGTATGCTATTTTACTGGAGAGTAGATCAGATTTTATGGGAATGGTTAAAACCTATGAACCTAATGGTTGCGAGGATAAACATCCATTAGTATATGAGTACCATCTATTTTTTATCACCAGGGTACCAGGGGTTTGACCCATCCACCCGTGTCCTCATCTGTGATGTAGCCTTGTGAATGGAGTTCCACTCCCAAAGCAGTGGTGCTTTTCATGGAAATCTCCCACACCTCCTGCACTTTGATGGGATCTGTCACCCACAATGCTTCTCAAAAAATCTGACCCGGAAGAAACTTATGCATGACCGAATCATGACCATGATGATATATATAAATATATTATATTATATTATGTATATAATAATTATAATATATATAATATTAAATAATAAGTATAATATATATATATACAATTATACATAATATAATAATATGTATATAATAATTATAATATATATAATATTAAATAATAAGTATAATATATATATATATACAATTATACATAATATAATAAAATGTATATAATAATTATAATAGACTAGACTATAATATAATAATATAATATAATATACTATAATATAATATAACATAATATATAATATAATATAATATTATATATATAATATAATATAATATAATATAATAAAATATATAATATAATATAATATAATATAATATAATATAATAAACAGTAATATACTATAATATACTATAATATAATATAGTATATAATAATTATAATATAGTATATAATAATTATAATAGACTAGACTATAATATAATAATATAATATAATAAAATATAATATAATATAATATAATATAATATACAGTAATATACTATAATAATATACTATAATATAATATAATATAATCTATATAATATAATATAATATAGTATAATATAATATAATATACAGTAATATACTATAATATACTATAATATAATATAGTATATAATAATTATAATATAGTATATAATAATTATAATAGACTAGACTATAATATAATAATATAATATAATATAAAATATAATATAATATAATAATATAATATACAGTAATATACTATAATAATATACTATAATATAATATAATATAATCTATATAATATAATATAATATAGTATAATATAATATAATATACAGTAATATACTATAATAATATAATATAATATAATATAATATATATAATATAATATAATATCATATACACAGTATATATGTATATCATGACATACCCTGAACATCATGACCATGGACAGCAATCCATTCCAAGATCATTCCAAGCTTCCCAGTCCTTGGTGCTGATCCGACCGGCCACATACTGCCAGGTCTCAGATTGATCCAGGAACACCGCTGGATTTCGGCCCAGCTGCGAGTCCAAGTCGGCGCCAAACCATTGCGGCTCCACCGGATCTGTCGGGCGTTGCGGCAAAATGGAGAGCTCGGGACGCCAAGTTGCGTGGTATCCTCAAAGGAGGACATGTCGGGCATGGTGAATGAATATACATATGAGTCATATGAGATCATATGAGACTATCATAGACTATCCCTATGGGTAACACACCTGCTTATTGGTGGAACAATGCACATAATATTAATCTCTACTGATACTGAGTGGAAACAACCATGATTTGGGGATGTAGCTGTCAATTTTCAATACTGAGACTGGTCCCATCTGATTCTACAGAGATTGCCACCTGATAGGTGCATCTGAATCTGAGTTGGGATGAGTTGGGCTAATTATGATCACGATTTGTATGTTTGCAGCGAAGTTTAGAAAGATTTTGAAGGTCACATGGGGTTTGGATGCTGTTACCCATCATGGGCATTCATGGGTCATTTTTAAACAATACTTGCCAGGTGGAAGACCAAATAGCACGCGTGTAATTTCTGTGCAAGTCTCGCCACCAATCCATCGTAATCTTTGGCAGAAATTGAAGCACTCCAGAGAAGGGCCCAACAGCGATTAAACCTCCAAGAAGCAGGTTTTTGCATTCCTCAGTCTCTTCTTCATAGATCAAAGTAGCAAAGACGATCCAGAAAAAGGTCAACAGGAAAATGAGCACCAATGATAGCACCAGCACAACAGGCGCCCGCAGGGGCAGGAGAAGCAAGGTCAGCAAACACGTGGACCGAAATTCTCCTCGGAGTCCTTTGCATGCTCGGAAAAAAATACAAGGGCTCCAATAGAGGGTTGTGCCTGTGTAGCAAAGCGCTAAGATGGGCGTCAGAATTGTAGCAACCAAAGCACCACGCAATGTTCCAAGGACTGCCCGAACCGCCAAGAGTAAAAGGAAGAGCCCGCTTCCTACCAGTGTGCGATCTAACTTTCAAAAATCACCCAGCAATACTGAACACAAGGGTGCAAAAAATACGAGACTCTGCGAGACCATGCTCGAAAAAAAACAATGGAATATGAAAGTCTGTCCAATATAATCGTTGGATCTTTTTGGGTCATTTTAAGTCTTGCAAGTCTCCTACTACAGCTTCGCATAGAAGTAACACAGGCAATGCGCAACACAGAAAACAGCAGCAAAGGCAGTTTGCGCACCAACCACGATTGTGTTGTACACTCACGTCCATCACAGCCCGAAATCGACCTGATCTTTCCAGGGCCATGGGTCCAACCATGGCCCTGACAGCATCCGTTCCTCGCACTGCGTGATGGAAGCATCGATTGTCAAAGGCCACCAATCGACCAGGCCTAGCATCCACCACATGCTGTTGGCCGGTTCCTTCAAGGATCAGCTGCGATTCACCTCCTTGCAACCAGATGATGACCGTGTGGCTGTTCACTGCCGACCCTGGCCCCTTGTGCCACACATCACGATGACTGCGGACGTCTCCGCGACTCATCAGAGCAGGTAAGGTTACCCAGTGGCTTTCCTCACTGGAGATTCCCAGGACACCTTTGGCAGCTTGGACCACAGCGCCAGGCACCAGCACCTGGGCCGTTCGCCCGGTGCCACCGTTGACCACGCCTGGCAGCTGGTACTCCTGAAATGCGGAAAGACCTTGCCGCTCCAACTGTTGCACAAGCGCATTCAGCTGGGAAGCGTCCAGGAACTCGTCTATGATGATGAGATCTTCCATCCTTCGTGTCTTTGACAGCCAGGAGACATGGGAAGCTCTTGCAAACCACAAAAAAAATGGCCCAGAAAGGAGTTATAGTACTTGCAGTCCATGACCCATTCGTAGCTGGAATAACTCATATACTACTAAGACTACGACTAGTACATGTTTTTTTTTTTGTCTGACAAACCTTTTTTGTCATGTCTTGTTGTCTTGTCTTGTAGGTTTGCTCGGAAACAGCAGCGGGTAGCAGGCTGGTTTCGACACTCCACCTGAAGGGATCCTACTGCTCTCGACTGGGAAGACTGTGAACTGCAGTGGCAACTGCACTGGTAACCATAGTTCTCTTCATACCATGAGAGTTCTCACTTTCTTTCCACTTTCAATATATCATGTCGATGGTCCACCACCTTTTTTATATCGCTGTGTGTGAAACTATGGTACTCCAAAATCTCATGATTGCTCATCTCTCTCTCCTTGCAATTTCCATTGAGTCATACTCCCGGTTTCTGTGCAAACCCAAATACTGTATAGGATGTCCCGTCTTGATCGGTGCTGATTCATGCAAAATATCGCCAGCTACACGGCTACACTCATAAATCGGTGGCTACTCCATGTTCACACCATGATGGTAATGTTAGCAAAGCAATGGTAAACCATCCCCAAATTTACATAATTTTACTACAAATGGGTGGTAAAAAAATGAATGGTTTACTAAATTTACTTATTATGTATGTATATCTATCTATCTATCTATCTATCTATCTATCTATCTATCTATCTATCTATCTCTCTCTATCTAATCTATCTAATCTATCTAATCTATCTAATCTATCTAATCTATCTAATCTATCTAATCTATCTAATCTATCTAATCTATCTAATCTATCTATCTATCTATCTATCTATCTATCTATCTATCTATCTATCTATATTAATTTATTATAATTTATTATGATTTATTAACATTACATTGTGTACGTCCACCATCCGAGACCATCCCCCTCGTACAGGCACGGACAAGCAGCTTGGAAGTTGATCTGTCTCCAATACTTGGTGGTTAGTTAAACTTATTCCATTACAGGGGTTGGCAAATGTCCCGTTTGGGGGATTTTTAACAGCAATGTACGAGTATCTGTTGGAGATTCAGTGATATCCGCCAAAGGTGGGTTATGTCAACAATTGAAACAAAAATGCCAACCTCTGCATGATATCCCCATCTATCCCACAATTTTTCTCTTTGCCCCTTGGAGCCATGCTGCTGAGCGTTTGAGATTCGCAAAGCCCCAGTGGGCGTCTCGCCACGCTGCGTGTCGTCACCGCACCACGCCGGTGGAGGAAACGGTGGACGAAGGCGGCATCGCAGCGGGGCCTGAGATTTTTTTTACAGGAAACCCATGGAAACCCTCTGGTGTACTACAAACATGCCAATAAAAGCGCTTCATTTTCCGTAAAACGATTGACACGTATTACAGTATGGGCATGTTGTGCTAACAATGGAATAAGATGATAGGTCATTGGCTTCAAATTATTTAGCCCCACAAAATGGAATGGGTCAATGCCAAACATGACCATTTCAATCTCTTGGGCCCCTTGGTGTCGCATGTTTGACGTTATGATAACGGGTGCAAGCTACGCATGTAACCCGGATCTTTTTCGTCTCAAATAACTTAACATATTTTTCCCGAGAGCGTCTGAGCGCAGGGTTCTTCCAATAGTGGGGGTCTGTATCTTATCTTCTCATCTTCACATCTTCTCATCTTCACATCTGTATCTCATCTTCTCATCTTCACATCTTCTCATCTTCACATCTGTTCATCTTCACATCTGCTCATCTTCACATCTGCTCATCTTCACATCTGCTCATCTTCACATCTTCTCTCACATCTGCTCATCTTCACACACATCTTCTCTCATCTTCTTCACATCTCTCATCTGCTCATCTTCACATCTTCTCTCACATCTTCTCTCACATCTGCTCATCTTCACATCTGCTCATCTTCACATCTGCTCATCTTCACATCTTCTCTCACATCTCCTCTCACATCTTCTCTCACATCTCATCTTCACATCTGCTCATCTTCACACCTTCTCATCTTCACATCTGCTCATCTTCACATCTTCTCCATCTTCTCTCTTATCTTCACCTCTTCTGTCACATCTTCTCTCACATCTTCTCTCACATCTTCCTCTCACATCGCTCATCTTCACATCTTCTCTCACATCGCTACATCTTCACATCTGCTCATTCTTCACACCTTCTCTCACATCTGCTCATCTCACATCTGCGCATCTTCACATCTGCTCATCTTTCACATCGTCTCTCCTTTCTCGTCTCCTATTTCTCTCTCTCTTCTCTCGCCTTCTTATCTTTTCTCTCTTAGGCCCTAGTGGTGCCGGCGGTCATCCACGAAACGGCAACACCCTTTCGCACGAAATGAGGGTCGAGCGGCAAAAACCAGTAAAATTGGCGATTTGACTTGTTCCTGGCGCACGCAACCTTTCGCACGAAATGAGGGTCGATCGTCAAACTGAAATAAACTGCGATTTAACTTTCCCGGAGCAACCCTTTCGCACGAAATGAGGGTCGATCGGCAAAAACTCAGGTAAAATTGCGATTTGACTTGTCCTGGAGCAACCCTTTCGCACGAAATGAGGGTCGATCGTCAAAAACTGAAGTAAAACTGCGATTTTACTTGTCCCGGAGCAACCCTTTCGCACGAAATGAGGGTCGATCGTCAAAAACTGAGGAAAAATTGCGAGTTTACTTGTCCTGGAGCAACCCTTTCGCACGAAATGAAGGTCGATCGTCAAAAAGCGTCTGTGTGTCAAAGCGTCTGTGTGTAAAAGCGTCTGTGTGTAAAAGCGTCTGTGTGTAAAAGCGTCTGTGTGTAAAAGCATCTGTCTGTAAAAGCGTTTGTGTGTAAAAGCGTCTGTGTGTAAAAGCGTCTGTGTCTAAAAACATCTGTGTGTAAAAGCGTCTGTTTGTAAAAGCGTCTGTGTGTAAAAGCGTCTGTGTGTAAAAGTGTCTGTGTGTAAAAGTGTTTGTGTGTCAAAGCGTCTGTGTGTAAAAGCATCTGTGTGTAAAAGCGTCTGTGTGTAAAAGCGTCTGTGTGTAAAAGCGCCTGTGTGTAAAAGCGTCTGTGTGTAAAAGCGTCTGTGTGCAAAAGCGTGTGTGTGTAAAAGCCTCTGTGTGTAAAAGCGTCTGTGTGTAAAAGCGTCTGTGTGTAAAAGCGTCTGTGTGTAAAAGCGTCTGTGTGTAAAAGTGTTTGTGTGTAACAGCTTCTGTGTGTCAAAGCGTCTGTGTATGTAAAAGTCTCTGTGTGTAAAAGTGTTTGGGTGTAAAAGTCTCTGTATGCAAAATCGTCTGTGTGTAAAAGCGTCTGTGTGTAAAAGTCTCTGTGTGCAAAAGCGTCTGTCTGTAAAAAGTTCTGTGTATGAAAAACTTTACAAAAATACGATGCAAACTATTGTCTTGTACTAGTCATATATTGTCTTGATACTACTCTTCTCGTCTGCCTATAATACATCTTTATCATATTATCTTGTAATATAGTGTCTCCATACTAACAACAGAAGACTCTGCTCCTCTACGCTCTCGGGCCATCCGTCGTCTAGTTTTCCATGCCAATCTGCGGCGAGCCGCTAATAATTTTGTGAGATTTATGTGTTTTTTCTAATAGTGGTCCTTGGGACACCAAATCGACCAACCAGTCTGGAAAAGTGCCAGGTCCTAGATTAACATTAAAAAAAAACATCAAACTACCCCACACATTTCCAGCATGTCGACTGCTCAAGAAATACACAAGTTAATAAATAGTTGTAAACTAGACTATACACATCATTATCACAAATTTATCTATCTCTATATATATATACACATTACATACATTATATCTATATAATTATATATATATATGTATATATATCAACATAAATAATCTCTGTTACACGCAGCAGACATGCGTCACGCCTGGCTGCGAAGGCCACTCGCCACCAAAAGGACGCCCAGGCTGTGGCCTCGATGGTGGCACTGATGGAATCGTCCCACAGAAAAATCCTCCACTGCTTAGGGCATTATCCCATCCATCAGCAGGGATGATCCATTAGATTGGATGGATGAGCCATCCCAAAGTCCAATCCAATCCAATCCATCATCATCCATCATCCATCATCCATCATCCATGACCCATAACCCATGACCCATAACCCATGACCCATGACCCATGACCCATAACCCATGACCTATGACACATGACCCATGACCCATGACCCATCATCATCATCATCATCGTCGTCGTCATCATCATCATCATCATCGTCGTCGTCGTCATCATCATCATCATCGTCATAATCGTCATCATCATCATCATCATAATCATCATCATCGTCGTCGTCGTCATCATCATCATCATCGTCGTCGTCATCATCATCATCATCGTCATAATCGTCATCATCATCATCATCAACATCATCGTCATAATCGTCATCATCATCATCAACATCATAATAATCATCATCATCATCCTCATCCTCATCATCATCATTATCATCATCATTATCATCATCATCCTCCTCCTCCTCATCCTCCTCCTCCTCCTCATCATCATCATCATCATCATCATCCTCATCATCCTCATCATCATCATCATCATCATCATCATCATCATCCTCATCCTCATCCTCATCATCATCATCCTCCTCCTCCTCCTCCTCATCATCATCCTCATCCTCATCCATCATCCATCATCCATCATCATCCATGATCAGTCCCCTGCCTGGCTTTTGGGACACTCCATTAGCTCAGCAGCCAAGGCCCTGCCAGGACCCTTGGGGCCCAATAGGGCCACCTTGGTGGCCAAATCAAGAATGGATAAACATGGACCATGCTGAGGTTCCTGTTCAACTTCAATTTCCGGCGTCAGCAAAGCGCCACAGTTGGCAAGTTTTACACCATGATGCCGATAGTACTCTTGAAAAGGAATCATTCGTCCGGATTAGTGAGCTGAAGAATGTATTCCAATATAATAATATATTCTAATTAATTTCTAATTATTCAATCTGTGCAAACATTATAATGACGTTAGAATATAGATGATTCTGTGGCAAAATGAAACCATCTCCACGGAATTCAAGTAACCGCTGCAGCCGTTGGAGAACACGCAGTACCACCAGCTTCACCTGGAAGGAAAGCGAGCGCCTTTCCAGGGATTCCACAGTAGCAGTTGGGGCCGCATAGATCTGGATGGCTTCATGGTTCCTCAACGGGGCATCCTTATACCATGTTATACCTGTTGGGACGAACCTGAATGAACCATGGAGGCCTGCTCCAGTGAAGCCTGCAGACTCAGCGATGGCGCTTACCTGAGCCCGGGTGAACAGAAATCACCAAACCACCACTGGGTATGGTTCAAACAAAAACATACCCAAGGCCGCAAGGCCCAAGAGCAACATGTCTTTGATATTCTTTGATTATTTACTGGGTCAATGTTGGTTGGTTTGAGCTTTCATCTAATGTTGATCGATCAACACAATGCCATGGGTTCTGATCGGTTCACATGCTGCAGTTTACTTTCAATCTCGTGATATCTGTCGTGTTTTCTTTAATTTTTCTTTGGCGAAAGTCGGTGTCTCGGACCCAGGCATCTTCATCGGCAAAGCTCGCCCAAAGCAAAGCACGAGAAGCAAGCCTCGAAATCCCCAAATGCAGCGGCCCGCCACAATAAGTGCGTCTCCATGCCTTGACAAATGTTAACTAGCTAGAACGAGTCTACTCTGCAAACCCATCTCTTCCCACCATTGCTTCTCCCCCTGTGAGAAAATCACCGGCTGCTCCCATGACCCGTTGCATATGGCCAGGCGGCAGGCCATCACTCTGCATCACATCAAGGTCCACTGGCAAGGCTTCGGAGGCCATAAGACCCTCTGCATGGTGCCGTAGGAGATCCAGTGTTCGCAAGGTTTCATGGAACCACGGAGCCTGGCATGTTGCAGGCATTGTAACATGTTGATGTCCTCCAAGATGACGCGAACAAAACATGACAAAACGCCAAATGACGGGTGAAGTCCCCCGCGCGCAGGGCACCTGGCTCTCGGGGACCAAGTCCTTCTGCCACTGAAACACCCAAAAGCTGCCACCGCGGCTGTACCTTCGGTGATCTGGTACCTTTCAGGGTGGCTGAGGACCAAAGCCAGGGACTTCCAGGAATTCACAACCCCCCCAAAAATGCCATGAAGTTTCAAGATTCTCAAGGAAACATTTGGAGGTGTCCTACAATTTTGGGAACCCCAAATCATCCAAGTCAGTAGACCACTTTAGATGATTTGAAGATATTGAAGCCCATGGTGACTTGGGGATCCCGCATTTTAAGAAACCCCCCCGTGGCGGGCATAGATCTGCTGCTCCGCGAGACTGTTGAGATGTGCCCATCTTAGAGGTGCCAAGGAAAGTGCTGTCAGCATGTGCCTTGGAACAAGGGTGTTGCAAGCGGAAGAGAACAGCAAACAGGAAATCATCGATTTGTGATGATTTGTGTATGGAAATGACCTGAAATTCAGATAAATTTGTGTATGGAAATCACAGAAATCCATCAGGATTCAGGATTAAAACAACAAAGCGAGGCACCGCAACGCATGGCTCCCGTGGCTCACCGTTCCATTGGGCCGGTGCAACAGAGGTTGGCAGGGCCAGGGAAGACGTCCACCCCCCAAGGCACCCACCGAAGCTGGGGCTGAGTCGATGGGACCACCTGGCTCCTGCACGGTCAATGTCAATTTTTGATGTGTTTCTTTCTTTAATGTACAAAATATGTACATATATCTATATCTATATATATATATATTATTAATATATATATATTATTAATATATATATATTATTAATATATACATATCATTGTATGTATGTGTACAAATGAAATCATGTATGTATGTATATATATATATATGATGCAAGTATGTATATTCATATGCATATTGTATATGTGCATATATGACATATAAACAAGGACAATATCTTCCACATTATCAATGTTTTGAGATGCAATTCCTAATCCTACCTCCTCCATGTTTGTGCACACGATACATGACAAATTCGGCAGCTTTGTAAATCTGGTGAAATGTCGGTTTTCCCATGGAGGGACTCCCTGCCCCAGGTCTCCTCTACCTCATCAGAAGGGAACTCTCCGCTTCGCAAACGGATGCGCTGGAGGTCCATGGTCCACACTCAGAAAAATCATAATTTGGCAATCATGCGATACGGATGTACGGATGATGATGGTGATGGTGATGGTGATGGTGGTGGTGATGATGATGATGATGATAATGATAATGATGATGTTTTAATGATGATGTTTGGTGTTAAGTTGACTTACAGTAGTTACTCTTAGTAACTGATCCACAAACTACTGGTTTTGAGAGAAACTAAACTGTGAGCTAGCCCCCATTCGCAACAGACCTTTGTCGATCCCAGTGTTGGCACGGATGAATTCTTAGGGACTGAAGCAAATGCGCCCAACTAAAGATCGAATTTAAGTGAAAATAAACAACTATATCTTTTTGTTAGGTGAAAATTGAAACATATTGTTACAGAAACAAGAGGTTCAAGGCCTATAGTGTTTAGAGTTTTAATGTTATAACAAAACATAAATAAACATATTAAGTAGATATAGATAGATATAGTATAATATAGTATGAAATAGTTATTTTTAATTTATTTTTAATTATCTCATGTTGCTTTAAATTCGGTAAGGCTGCACCAATCCAGCATTAGTTGGAGGCTGCGTGGCCATAGCAATCCCACATTCTCCATGCTAAGTTACGCACAGAAGTCACGGCTTCGGCTCTACTTGGTACCATCCGGACATCGCAAGCTTCCAAACAGGCTACCATCATCTACCATCACCACCCATGTGCAGCAAAGGACCTTTTCAAGACCTTTTCTTTTTTGCTTTCTCCCAGTCCGATGTGAATCCCCTTTGGATCGACTCTTCGGCAGGGCATTGGGGCATGTTGGGCGTTGGGCCACCGATTGGATCGATTTTGGCCCACTTGGTGATTTGCCGTCAACTACTTCCCCATCACAGCGTATCACAGTCCCATTCATCCACGCCGGTTCATGCTCCATGCTGAATCTCCTTGCCGTTCTGCTTGTTGGAACACCTCCACTGCGGCCTCATGTTTCAAATTCAGTCAATTGTGTGAACTCTACGGCAAACAGGGGCTGTGGAATAATATATTGTGCTGCAACATGCTGCAACATGCTGCAACAGGTCCGAGTGATTTTCTGATGAATCCTGGTATGTCAGCAATGATTTGATCACGTTTGGCCTATCGTTTTTTTTTCCTGACGAGCGCTGCTACTAGTAGCATGCTGGATTTTTCTATCAGCACTTTATCTTCCAATTCTCAGACCTGTTCACAAATAAGCAAACAAGGCACACCAGACAGTTTCCAGTCAACTGTGTCTTTTTCCTGAAAATGGGGCAGCCTCAAAAGTCTAAGGTTTGTCATCGTTTTCCGCATTAAAATTCTTAAACTGGCAATTTTGGGGGATACCCACATCTTCAGGCACATCCGAATTTTGCTCGTCACCTGCCTTACCAAAACAGCGCCACATGGCTTCGCGAACCAAGCCATCTTTCCTGTCATTTGGCTCAGGATCAGAGCTGGCCCCTTGGTCAAGTAGCACCAAGTGTGCCAGGAAAAATACCCTTATCCCATGGTTGTAGAATCCCAATGAAGCAGAACGCATGACACAGGGGTATGTTTCCTGGCTCAAGATGATTCTCGCTCTTTAAAGTCCTGTGTTCTGTTTGTAAAACCGGGAAATATGGGCCAAAACGTACATAAAACCTACATAATCTACATATTGTCAACGGAAGCCTTCAGACCGGATCCTTCACAATTACACTATGTGACATGTGGGTATGGCTCAAACAACAGGTATGGATCGTTCTGCGGTGATCCGGATGTATGGAACGAGTGAGTTACGTATAGGTTTGATCCTGACCGAGGATCAGTAAACTAAAGTGGCCCAGTGTGAGGGGTACGGATCATATACCTTAAATATTATGTATCATGGGTATGGATCAGGGCTATGGATTGCCGGTTAAATATTAGTCAGTTGGGATAATTATTCCCAATATATGAAAAAATAAAAAATGTTCCAAACCACCAATCAGATACTGTATATATATATATACACTGTACTTACTGCACCTGTTTCCAAACAAGACTTCTGAACAGCAAATATCTAAGGAAAACCAGCTGTTCACAACGCACTGCGTGCAGAATTTGCATGCCTTGGCACCGTCACTGCCGCACGGCCCAATTGCTGGGGCTTCACACTGATACTTCAAAGGAATCGTCAAGAAAAGCTCCCTGGCAGCCTGATATCATATCACTCAGCAAGAACGGAAGAGTTTCTCTACAACTCCAGTTATTCCACAACTGTCCAGAGTAGGCCCAATATCTTTGATACTAATTGATACTATACATCTTTCAAGGGGAGATCCACCAGAAGATGCCAAAGGGAATACATGGCGGCCTACACAGATCAACATAGACCCACATAATCCCACGGTGGGAGATGGAGCAGTGTTCTGTTCATTGCAACTAGCACTGTGCTTATGATTTGGAGTTGATTGCAATAGCCCTTTGAACCCATGGACTTCTGGATCATGGCAAAGGTTCTCGTTTAGGAGCACCTGGTGCTGCTTCCCATTGCCATACCTGAAGGTTTCTTCAAAGGAGCAACCCCCTACCATCCTACCTTTTCTGAAGAGAGTGGAGAACTTGAGTCGGGTGAAAGCAGCTGTCACCACAACCATCGAATTTTTGGACAGTGAGATTCACTGAGTGATGAAGTTCCTCCCACCACAGTGGTACCCCAATTGCAAAAATGCCAGGATCTGAGTTCAGTTTTTGCTCAATATCCAGGGTGCCAGGGCCGGCTGGGGCTCCTCTTGTTTGCTTGACCTCTGCATCAGTTCCCACAGCAACAAACGAGTACAGTTACAGGGTTATAGGATATAGATATTAGGTAGATGCACTGCCACAAAATACATGGGATTGTCCAATATGTCCAATTGACCATTTTTATCCATTTTTATCCATTTTTAAGATCGTCATTTTTTTCCCTTAAAATGGCCCTCCCTCCGCTGATATGCGCACGCTGACAGCAACATGGCATACGCCCGCTGTTCAGGAGAAATTCGAAGTGCCAGCATTGTGTTGAAGAGATTCTGCGAGGCGAAAATTGCTGGGTGTAACCTTGGAAGGTTGCGTGTTTTTCAAACTAAGATAAACTATTTATTGGGGGGTGTCTAAGAATAGGGGATACTGGGAGACCCCAACTCATGACCTCTTCGAACAAATTTGAACCATGAGATCTTGGATGACTTCATTTTCAGACACACAGCTTCATTTCACAAATGGGTTTAAACCTGTTTTTCAGACACGTTCTGCTTTTTAAACCTGTTTTGATGGGTCCAACAGCACTATTTGCTTGGCGTTTCGCTTGGCGTTTCCCTTGGCGTCAACCATCTCCTCCCCGATTCGCCGCCCTATGCCGCCCTTTTGGCCGCAGTTGCTGGTGATGCTGGGGAAGTGCCGAAGAGGCGCAATGCCTGCGGCTGGAGCTGACAATGACATGAAATAACGAGACAATGATGGTAAATCTAGTTGATTTTGTTTGAACATTTTGATATCATTAATGTATCACACTAATTCATACTATAGATACATGATCATACTGGAGGTTCTATAGGGATTGCTAATGATGTTTAAACTCCATGACGAGAATCACAAGAAAGCACTGCTGGTAAACCTGTTTACAGCCTCCAGTTCTTCCTCAACGCTGCAGCCTCAGGAAAGGCCAGGATACTCCCGTGAGATCAAAAAAATATGTCAACAAAAATGGTGGATACTGTACTGTACCCTGATTTTTTGGGAAACCATGGAAATCCCTAAATCGAGCCATATCACTTCAGTTCATTCTTATATTGTTGATCATCCATTTTATAATTTTCCCGTTTCAATCTGCCATGAATTCGGGTCTCAAAACCATTGATGTCGCGGATGTCATGGCCCGATTGGATGGACCATGTTGAGTTGACCCATCCCCGGGACTGGGTGCCTCAGTCATCCCAAATCTGGTTGACAGGTGACAATTAAAAACATCCATAATTTTAGGGAAATTTAAGGAATTTTATACATATTTTACACATAAAGCCTGCGCTCAGTGTCAGGATCTGAGTTCCCAAATGCTCTCAGTCCCTGACACTCAGCCATCAGCCACTGGTCTTCACGACCTTTCTCACCGTCAGTGACAGGCCATGAACCAACTTGGGGAAGCTATCCAAAACCAAGGTTTTTTTGTGCCACGTCATCAACATGGTGATTCTTCGGAACTTCCGATGTTTTTTTTTGAATATCTCTGAGAGCCGCAACACCCACCACTGGGGCCGCGGCACAAACGATGAATGCCTGGGTTCCCCATGGTTTCCCCATCTAAGAACTTGGACCTATGGGAGATTCCAGAAGACATGGGTAACAATGGTAAAGTCATAGGGAAACTTCACCCCTTGGACCCTTATCCCCGCGATAATCCAAACTCCAGCTAGTTGATGAAAAGTTTCAACCCATCTATATAAAGACTAGTCAATTGCATTCCACGGACGAAAAAACTACATGTGCAAGTAATAGTAGCTGAAACATGCTGAAACCACCAACCATTCTTTGGCCATCTTTGGCCCCTGACAGCTCACTCAGGGCTAAAATTTCTACCACCAGCTATCCGATTCTGCCCAGCTGCGGTCTTCGAAGTAGGCCAACTCCTTCAATTCCAAACCTGTTCTAAATGACAGCACTGTGACAGCACTGATGGGTTCTTGGGCCCCAGGTTAAAGCATTTTTTCTTGTATCACTTATGTTGCGTGATTGATGGTGAATTTGGATTGACAATGAAAAATGTTCACCATTTTCACTAGCGCTATTCTGTGCAGCTGGGAGCAAAACATCACCCAGCGGCCCGGTGGCGGCCCCACCTTTTGCGCTGCTGCGACCCGGGGGTGAAATATATATACAGTAAAAAGCAATCCGTGGTCTCTCCGGATTCTCCGGGTTCCCTGTCATACCCTGACACATTCTGAAAAAAAAGATTACCTTCTGAAGAAAAAACAGCTTTCTCCGCACCAAACTAAATCAGCCCAAAAAGTGTTCCTTGACCAAACATTGGAAACGTATAATATAGTATGGTCTTCGCTAGATGGCCCTTATCCCTTTTTATGCAATTCACCAAACCGAGCCTGACCACAGAAATCATAGAAATCCATGGAAGGGATCCGGAACATGTTTGGATTTGTCTAGTTTTTTTTTTCAAGTTTTTGTCCGCTGTTTTCAGACTAATTATTTTAGATTCATCGAAATTGTTCATTGTTCTTTGGTCTTCAAGTCTTAACTTTGCACTTGGCGAAAGAGTGCCAATCTAAGAGATCCTGTGCAGGAAATGATCAGAAACTATTCCTATGGAGGATTTTTTTTCTGCCTGTTCTGGCTGTTTCCCAGTCCCAAACAGGCTGAACCATGAAATGAAGAGGTTATGACGGTTATGAAAGGGAATCCGAGAGGTTCCCCCCACATTTGGGCCAACCACCACAACTTCACATTGAAACTGTGGCGTGAGCATACACTTCATATGTCTCGGTAAAGATTGGATTCAGCCACGGCAGCGTATTGTGCCATCGAGTCTCTTTGTCGAAGGTTCAGGCACTGGGCACTGGGCCTGAAAATTCACTGCGGTCACCTTTGGTGTCTTTAACTCTCGTGGAACAAATCTTGAGTTTAACTACTTAAAATGATTCAAACAGTATTCAAATGGTCTATCAGGCATGAAACTCCAAGCCGGGCTGAAGTGAAGAGACAAACTGTACCCTTCATTGAGCAAGTCGATCTGCGAATTTTGCCGCTCTGGGCTCATTGCACACGGCCAGACTGTAGCTGTGGGGCCGACCCTGCACATGGCGGCCACAAATAGGATTTCACAGTCCTTTTTTCCGAAACAAAAGAGATGACCTGCAGGAAGTCAGACAATTGCTGCACTAAGGCAAAAACAATTATATAACATCATTAAATATACGTATATTTATAAATATGTTAAATTCGGGTACAACTTCAAAATGTTTGTCTCAAACCTTTGGACCTGCTTATCCATTTGCTTTGACCACGTTCAGTCTTGACAGCCACCGACGATCGCAACGCGCGCGGCAAGCCGCCGCCAGTGCAACCTTGTAAATTACTAGTGTTTTCCCATTGGCCAGTCAGAATCATAATCATTTTATCGCAAGAAACGGCAACAACGGAAATCCGTTAAATCCACATGGACAGGCTTATACGGCTACACTGGGTCAATTTAGGTGTCTGGACTGTCTGGTCATGTGACGGACTTTGCATGGTTCAATTCAAAACATTTCAAAACTAACATGGATATCAATGTACATAGTTCCCGACTGCGGGAATACAATTTGGTATTTCTGAGCTTTCTCATTCCTGGCTCCCTCTGCGGTTGCGCTGGCAAAAGCATAGGAAGTAGTTCAGGATCAATGCTTTTATTGATTCTTGCGAGATCGAGGAATGAAAGTTATCTAATCCAAAGCAATTACTGTACTTGTTTGACTAACCACCGTTCCAAAGAGATATCTTTTTGTCCGAAATAGTGACCCCAACATCCAGTGGTTCAAAATCAGCGGCATGTGCTGCACGAGTTAAAACCATGTTTCTGATACTGACGAGGCCTAGCTAACCCTTCGTGCAACTTCACCCGCGTGATGCAAAACAAAAAGGAAATCATATATCATATATTATTGAACATAACATGGGAATGTTCAATTATGTTCAATTCATACAATGTCCAATTATGTCAAGACGAGCTGCGCAGAATCCATGAACTCGACTGAAATTGCATCAGTATCATCAGTCCACCTTACAAGCATCTGAATGTGAGTTTGATGTCCCACTGATAGACTCCGTGCAGTAAACTATCTAGGATGTTGTTGAATGGTACCTATATACTGTAAATACATGTAAATACAATGCAAAAACCTCCTAGATGCATGGAATGTCCTGCCACTGATCCTTAGCATTCACATCGCGCTGCCATGGCCTGTGATAGCCGAGGTGTCACATTCACAGAAGGCGTTCATGGCAGTCATTCGTTCAGAAAATGTCTCGAATTGCTTATAAAACGACTTTCCTCTTGAGACCCTCTGCTTGATCAAAGTATGCAGTATACCAAACTGAATCAACTCAAGATAACTCAAGATACTGAGATAAAATAGATATACTGAGATATACTGAGATATACAAGAGCTTTGAAACATGTCCCGGTCAGCTGCGCCTTAGGGTGATGCAAAGAAATTGAGTTCGCCGTCGTCCTGCTGAAAGGAGGATGGCAACAGGTTCCGAGCTCACCAAATATATTCAAGTCAGATATACAGAATGTGCTGACCTGAGAAGGGGGGAACGCAAGCCAACATCCATCTATCCCTATGTTCCCCAATATTTTTCACCCAGAGACTCTTGACCCAGAAACTCTTCTTGCACATACTTTTCACCCAGAAACTCTTCTTGCACATATTTTTCACCCATATACTTTTCACCCAGAGACTCTTCACGCAGAAACTCTTCTTGCACAGACTTTTCACCCAGAAACTCTTCTTGCACATATTTTTCACCCATATACTTTTCACCCAGAGACTCTTCACCCAGAAACTCTTCTTGCACATACTTTTCACCCATATACTTTTCACCCAGAGACTCTTCACCCAGAAACCCTTCTTGCACATACTTTTCACCCATATACTTTTCACCCAGAGGAAACTCTTCTTGCACAACTTTTCACCCATATACTTTTCACCCAGAGACTCTTCACCCAGAAACTCTTCTTGCACATACTTTTCACCCATATACTTTTCACCCACAGACTCTTCACCCAGAAACCATTCTTGCACATACTTTTCACCCATATACTTTTCACCCAGAAACTCTTATTGCACATACTTTTGACCCAGAAACTTTTCACCCAGATACTCTTCACCCAGAGACTCTTCACCCAGAAATTCTTCTTGCATAGATTTTTCACCCAGAGACTCTTTACCCAGAAACTCTTATTGCACATACTTTTCGCCCAAATACTTTTCACCCAAATACTTTTCACCCAGAGACTCTTCACCCAGAAACTCTTCTTGCACATACTTTTCGCCCAGATACTTTTCACCCAGAGACTCTTCACCCAGAAACTCTTCTTGCACATACTTTTCACCCATATACTTTTCATCCCGAGACTCTTCACCCAGAAACTCTTCTTGCACATACTTTTCACTCATATACTTTTCATCCCGAGACTCTTCACCCAGAAACTCTTCTTGCACAATTTTTTCATCCATATACTTTTCATCCAGGGACTCTTCACCCAGAAACTCTTCTTGCACATACTTTTCACCCATATACTTTTCACCCAGAGACTCTTGACCCAGAAACTCTTCTTGCACATACTTTTCACCCATATACTTTTAACCCAGAGACTCTTCTTGCATATACTTTTCACCCATATACTTTTCACCCATAGACTCTTCACCCAGAAACTCTTCTTGCACATACTTTTCACCCATATACTTTTCACCCAGAGACTCTTCACCCAGAAACTCTTCTTGCACATACTTTTCACCCATATACTTTTCACCCAGAGACTCTTCACCCAGAAACTCTTCTTGCACATACTTTTCACCCATATACTTTTCACCCAGAGACTCTTCACCCAGAAACTCTTCTTGCACATACTTTTCACCCATATTTTTACCCAGAGACTCTTCACCCAGAAACTCTTCTTGCACATACTTTTCACCAATATACTTTTCACCCCGAGACTCTTCACCCAGAAACTCTTCTTGCACATACTTTTCGCCCATTTACTTTTCACCCAGAGACTCTTCACCCAGAAACTCGTCTAGCACATACTTTTCACCAATATACTTTTTACCCAGAGACTCTTCACCCAGAAACTCTTCTTGCACATACTTTTCACCCATATAGATTTCATCCCGAGACTCTTCACCCAGAAACTCTTCTTGCACATACTTTTCACCCATATACTTTTCATCCAGGGACTCTTCACCCAGAAACTCTTCTTGCACATACTTTTCACCCAGAAACTCTTCTTGCACATGCTTTTCACCCATATACTTTTCACCCAGAGACTCTTCACCCAGAAACTCTTCTTGCACATACTTTTCACCCATATACTTTTCACCCAGAGACTCTTCACCCAGAAACTCTTCTTGCACAGACTTTTCACCCAGAAACTCTTCTTGCACATACTTTCACCAATATACTTTTCACCCAGAGACTCTTCACCCAGAAACTCTTGTTGCACATACTTTTCACCCACATATTTTCACCCAAAACAAGTCACCCAGAAACTCTTCTTGCACATACTTTTCACTCATATACTTTTCACACAGATACTCTTCACCCAGAAACTCTTCTTGCACATACTTTTCACCCATATACTTTTCACCCAGAGGCTCTTCACCCAAAAACTCTTCTTGCACAGACATTTCACCCATATACTCTTCACCCAGAGACTGTTCACCCAGAAACTCTTCTTGCACAGACTTTTCACCCAGAGACTCTTCTTGCACATACTTTTCACCATATACTTTTCACCCAGAGACTCTTCACCCAGAAACTCTTCTTGCACATACTTTTCACCAAATACTTTTCACCCAGAGACTCTTCACCCAGAAACTCTTCTTGCACATACTTTTCACCCATATACTTTTCACCCAGAGACTTCTTCAACCATATACTTTTCACCCAGAGACTCTTCACCCAGAAACTCTCCTTGCACAAACTTTTCACCAACTTTATGCTTTTCACCCAGAGACTCTTCACCCAGAAACTCTTCTTGAAACTCTTCACCCACTCTTGCACATACTTTTCACCCATATACTTTTCACCCAGAGACTCTTCACCCAGAAACTCTTCTTGCACATACTTTTCACACATATACTTTTCACCCAGAGACTCTTCACCCAGAAACTCTTCTTGCACATACTTTTCACCCATATACTTTTCACACAGAGACTCTTCACCCAGAAGCTCTTCTTGCACATATTTTTCACCCATATACTTTTCACCCAGAAAATTTCTTGCACAGACTTTCCACCCATATACTTTTCACCCAGAGACTCTTCACCCAGAAACTCTTCTTGCACATACTTTTCACCCATTTACTTTTCACCCAGGACTCTTCACCCAGAAACTCTTCTTGCACATACTTTTCACCCATATACTTTTCACCCAGAGACTCTTCACCCAGAAACTCTTCTTGCACATACTTTTCTCCCATATACTTTTCACCCAGAGACTCTTCACCCAGAAACTCTTCCTGCACATACTTTTCACCCATATACTTTTCACCCAGAGACTCTTCTTGCACATACTTTTCACCCATATACTTTTTACCCAGAGACTCTTCACCCAGAAACTCTTCTTGCACATACTTTTCACCAATATGCTTTTCACCCAGAGACTCTTCACCCAGAAACTCTTCTTGCACATACTTTTCACCCATATACTTTTCACCCCGAGACTCTTCACCCAGAAACTCTTCTTGCACATACTTTTCATCCAGATACTTTTCACCCAGAGACTCTTCACCCAGAAACTCTTCTTGCACACACGTTTCACCCATATACTTTTCCTCCAGATACTTTTCATCCAGAGACTCTTCATCCACAAACTCTTCTTGTACATAGTTTTCACCCAGAGACTCTTCATCCAGAAACTCTTCTTGCACAGACTCTTCACCCAGAGACTCTTTACCCAGAAACTCTTCTTGCACATACTTTTCACCCATATTCTTTTCACCCATAATAGACTGTTCACAAAGAAACCCTTCTTGCACATACTTTTCACCCATATACTTTTCACCCAGAGACTCTTCACCCAGAGACTTTTCACCCAGAAACTCTTCTTGCACAAACATTTCACTCATATACTTTTCACCCAGAGACTCTTCTTGCACATACTTTTCACCAATATACTTTTCACCCAGAGACTCTTCACCCAGAAACTCTTCTTGCACATACTTTTCACCAATATACTTTTCACCCAGAGACTCTTCACCCAGAAACTCTTCTTGCACATACTTTTCACCCATATACTTGTCACCCAGAGACTCTTCACCCAGAAACTCTTCTTGCACAATTTTTTCACCCATATACTTGTCACCCAGAGACTCTTCTTGCACATACTTTTCACCCATATACTTTTTACCCAGAGACTCTTCACCCAGAAACTCTTCTTGCACATACTTTTCACCAATATGCTTTTCACCCAGAGACTCTTCACCCAGAAACTCTTCTTGCACATACTTTTCACCCATATACTTTTCACCCCGAGACTCTTCACCCAGAAACTCTTCTTGCACATACTTTTCATCCAGATACTTTTCACCCAGAGACTCTTCACCCAGAAACTCTTCTTGCACATACTTTTCCACCCATATACATAGTTTTTCTTCATCCAGAGACTCTTCTTTACCCAGAAACTCTTCTTGCACATACTTTTCACCCATATTGTTTTCACCCAGAGACTGTTCACAAAGAAACCCTTCTTGCACATACTTTTCACCCATATACTTTTCACCCAGAGACTCTTCACCCAGAAACTCTTCTTGCACATACTTTTCACCCATATACTTTTCACCCAGAGACTCTTCACCCAGAAACTCTTCTTGCACATACTTTTCACCCATATACTTTTCACCCAGAGACTCTTCACCCAGAAACTCTTCTTGCACATACTTTTCACCCATATACTTTTCACCCAGAGACTCTTCACCCAGAAACTCTTCTTGCACATACTTTTCACCCATATACTTTTCACCCAGAGACTCTTCACCCAGAAACTCTTCTTGCACATACTTTTCACCCATATACTTTCACCCAGAGACTCTTCACCCAGAAACCCTTTGCACAAATTTTTCACCCATATACTTTTCACCCAGAGACTCTTCACCCAGAAACTCTTCTTGCACATACTTTTCACCCATATACTTTTCACCCAGAGACTCTTCACCCAGAAACTCTTCTTGCACATACTTTTCACCCATATACTTTTCACCCGGGGACTCTTCACCCAGAAACTCTTCTTGCACATACTTTTCACCCATATACTTTTCACCCAGAGACTCTTCACCCAGAAACTCTTCTTGCACATACTTTTCACCCATGTACTTTTCACCCAGAGACTCTTCACCCAGAAACTCTTCTTGCACATACTTTTCACCCATATACTTGTCACCCAGAGACTCTTCACCCAGAAACCCTTCCTGCACAAATTTTTCACCCATATACTTTTCACCCAGAGACTCTTCTTGCACATACTTTTCACCCATATACTTTTTATCCAGACACTCTTCACCCAGAAACTCTTCTTGCACATACTTTTCACCCAATGTCCTTCTCTCTCCAATCTCCTTTAACTAGCTGGCCCATCTATCTGTCCATTGACTGAGCCCAGAAAACCCCAGAAAACCGGACCTAGGGGGAATCGATGCCCACCGTCACTGTTTTGCCGCCTAGTACATTACCCTGCAAAACCATACTTTTTTCTCACTAAAATCACCACCTATTTTCCGATTTTTGACCCGTTTGGCAACTACCCCCCCCAGACCCCCTATTCTCACTTCGTTCGCAAATAGCAACTAGCCAGCTTCCCGGCTGGCTTTCGTAATAATGTGGGAAACCAAGAAACAAAACTAGTAGAAGTGTACCCAGTTGTACTCACCATTTTTGGATGGTTTATCATTGGGTTTACCACATTCACCGGCTTTGTGATTTGAAGGCAGCGGCTACTTCAATGAGGTGTGACAGAAACCAGGATTGAAGACACTGCCGTTTGTTACGTTTCTTTTCATGTGGGATCTCAATACCAACCGTGCCTAGCAAAATGTTGGATGGTTCACCATTGGGTTTACCACAGCATGATTACCACCCAGTTATACCACCACTGGTTGGTGGTTTTAAACTATGCCCCAAAATCTGAGCCATCTCAACCAATCATCCCAAGTATTGTTGAAAACAATAAATGGATATGTTAAACTTCACGAGCTCCTGGGATTTTGTGATTTTTAGGGAATATTGGATATCAAGGTCAAGATGCAGTATTTGGTGCAGTGTACGCGCACAAGGGTCGCACGAAAAAACTTTCGGCAAAAAAAACATGTTTTTACATAATTTTCAAACATTTTTCATGAACATATATGCTACAAAACAACTAGTTTTTTGCTGAGCGAAGGTGCGATCTCCGACTGTTTCCAACCGTTTCCCCTTGGACACCTTTGGACCTTCAAAAAAAAAAACAGCGTTGCGCGGAAATGCTTATTTAAAAAAATGCGGGTTGGACAAGTTTTGGCCTGATCATGTTTCCGACCGTTTCCGACCGTTTCCGACCGTTTCCGACCGTTTCCGACCGTTTCATTTTTTCTGAACGATTAATTGGACCAATTCCAATATTATGGAAGGCTGATCCAGTGCAAACCCGTGCAAACCATGACGCTTAAGTTTTTTCGTGCGACCCTTGTGCGCGTACACTGCACCAATATTGCATCTTGACCTTGATATCCAATATTCCCTAAAAATCACAAAATCCCAGGAGCTCGTGAAATTTAATAAATGGATCTATATATTATAATTTCAATAAATATATATATATATATTACATGTTTCAAACCACCAAGCAAACTATTCTACGACATCATTTGGCTTTACCACAATCTCACTACTTGGAGGTTTCCTAAATCATCGGGATACCCCCAAATCATCCAAGTCATTAGACTGGTGACTTGGGGATCCCACTTATGGATTGAGCACTTGGGACCGCCTCAGAATGGACCTCCACAAAATTTCTTATGTTCTGATGATTACCGTCTGGCAATTTAACATAACCATTGACAATTGCCATTTATTGTGGATATTTGCCTATGAAAAATAAAGGTGTTCCATATAGTTATGTTAATTTACCACAGGATATGTATATTGATATATATATATATAGTATATTGATATTATATATATATATATACATAATATGTATATAATATATGTATATATAATGTGTATACATATGCATTATATTATGTATATATACATATAATGATAATTTTGACCTATGGTTGTCATTATCAACCTATAAGCTTGGCTCTTTAAAATTCATTAAACATGAAGGGACGACGTCCCATCCATGCCAGCCTGGACGATGGGCTCCAGAGTCGCCACATCCCAGCCACACTCAATAAAGTCATCCTGGATGCGGTAGATTGGGATGGACCCTCCAAACGGGGCTGGAAAAAAAACACGAAAATCCATGATTTTCCCGTGATATCTCCAGTTTGGGGGGATTTTCCAGTCACGTTTGATTACCGGATGGTAATAAACCCCATTTCTGAAAAAAATGGAATGGGAAGTAACATCGAAATTTCAACATAATTCCCTCCCCAACCAAGTTTTCGGTGTTTCGACGCAGCACCTGCCTCTTCATCAGACTCTTCATCCTCTTCTCTAGCTGCTGCTTTGAGGGCAGTGACCTTCACTGGTGAACAGAGGTTCCCACCATGCTGCTCAAATCATCACACAACTGAAAGAAGCAGGCTATAAAATGCACGAATGCCAAAATGTTCTAAGAGGAGGCCCCCTTCTGAACCTGACCCAGAAATGATGGATTATTTTTGGAAGGTCGCAATCCCTTCACTTTGGCTCTTCGGCCAAGATTGGCAACCATCACCATCACCACCAGAACCTCAACCTGAACCAAACATGAACCAACAAAAAAATAAACAAACCACCACAAAACACCAGAAACACATTGAAAAAAAACGCAAATTAAGACACAACAAAACTCTACATGTCCGCACTTGATGATATATGATATATACAAGGCAACACATCTACAGTACATTGCAAAATATCTCCAAGTATATATAGCAATTGAACATTGACAATAGACAGAAACACATATACTTTGCGTATACGTATGGGTTTGACTGAAAGTAGGGCACCATCAATTATTTTATTTTTTTTGTATCCTTCCTTTATGGACAAACCCATGTACAAATTACACCAATCATGTGTTTCTGTCAAAACATTATGTAATTTGTATATGGTCATCACACCATCGTGGATGGATTTCCTTACAATGACTATATATTACCGCCAAGCAATGCATTGATTACCATCCCCTTTATGGGACAATACCCATACAACTATTCTGTATCAAAACCATCAATGTCGGAGAAACGTTTTAGAGGGGCCGTTCTGGTGAGTCATTTATCATCACTTACGGATCGTTTTAGAGGGAGGGTACTTAGAGGATCATCCCACTTATATATATATATATATATAGTATGGATATGTATGTACAGTATATACAGTGTATATATAATTATATATATATATACTGTTTCAATATATACATACACCCTCTGGTTCATCCTGGTAAAGTCCCAGTGGGTTGATCCATGTTGATCCCATGGCTGGTTTGTTCAGGCCTCTTCCTCCAGCTTCAGCTTCTCCTGAACTGCGGCCTCAAACCAGGGCCCCCGGCATGGCGAGAATCTTCAGCCATAGTTCACCAAGAATTTATGGGATATTTATGCGATGGTTATGGACATTGGGTTGAGATGG